>BMAU01007411.1:0-16892 GCA_019973935.1 Trichonephila clavipes | reverse complement strand
CGATACATTGATAAAGTTCTACTTCCCTCATGTTTGTCTTTTTCCGTGGCGCTGTCGGTGATAAATTTGTTTTTATGGACGACAACGCAACATGTCATCGAACACTCGCTGTCGTATGACCAGCGCGTTCTCCAGATCTAAACCCTATTGAAATGTGTAGGATGTTTTGGGGGAGACAAGCTGATGGTCGAAACTATCCTCCGCCAAACAAGAACACCCTCATCCGTGCACTCACAGAGAAATGGGATAAATTGCCTCAAAAGCTGCTGGATAATTTTGTGCAAAGTATGGTACGACGTGTGGAATGTTGCATCACACTCCACGGTGGACATATACTGCACTGATACCTTTCTTTAACCCTCCAACTGGACTGCACGGCTTTTTCCACCCTACTAGAGAGGCTTCGAAAACGGACCACACTGAATTTTTCCTAAGGCCGGGATCTCACCAAAACTGAACCAAACAGATTTTTCCCCTTCAAGTAATGTGTTCAAAACCGGTAAGGTGGTATTTTCCGAATTCTTTTTCCCCTTTAAAGGCTTGCGATCTTGAAAGATAATTAGAGACGGTCGGGGAGACACAATGGGCATTTAGGGGAAACTTTTATGGTCATGGCGAGACCGGTTCCTGTGGCAATCATAAAATCTTCAACCTAAGGTGTACACAAATAGCGAGTCAACGATTTGAGAATTCTCATTTTTTTCTTTACCTTAAAATTCTCAAATGGAATTAAGATTTTATAATGTATGTCTAAGTTTTAAAAAAAATATCTGTAGTATTTAAATTCAAATTATATATTAAAACATTGAGGATAATTTACTTTTTCATTTTTCTTACTTTAATCAATACTTTCAGGGATTTTTTTTAAAAATGATTATTTTGTTATGTGTCAAAAAAAATAAAAAAAGGTTCAAAATTTAAAATCTTTTAAAATTTCGGACACTTCTAAACATGAATAATTTTTAAGCTTCTGTATTACATTATTTGCAAAAAATTTATATGTATTGTTAAAAAAACACTATTTAAATCTTTTAGTTTTTCATAATTTAAAGCCAGATACTTAGGGCATCTTACATAGAATCCCTTGTTTTGTATTGTTCAGATAACAAATTATATTTGAATTTTGAATGTCTGAACATTAATTTCATTCAAAGAGAATTTTAATTTCAAGTTTATATTTTTTAACTTGAATCTTCAAATAAAGAGTATTTAAAAGCATCTGGACAAATTTAGAGTTAACATTTGCGCATATAAATAAATATAAAGATTCTTTTTAAATTGAAGTTAAAAATATATATTTATGCATAATCCCCCCTCATCATTCATGTTCCATTAGTGGTTGACTGAAGAAAAGGTTATTAAAATTTGGACATTTTATAATCTTAACCATGCAAAACTAGGAATTTTGTATTAGCTCCACTACAAAAATTCTGCATTGGAATTTCGAAAAAGATATTTATGCGTGTCTCACATACTCAGTTGAAAAACATATATTTACCATAAATACTAATAATTCTTTGGATATTTAAAATTATCTCATATGATTAATTTTTTAATATATATATACATATATATATATATATATATTCGACACTTCTAATATTTTTCTCTCAAGTATTCCTTTGTGGCCGCGGTAGCCGAGTGGTATAGGTATCGGATCGTGGCTTGCCTGGTCACGAGTTCGATCCCAGTACCACTAAAGACCCGCCGTGTAGGGCAGCGATGCACGTTAAATCTGTCGAGAGCTGAAACGTCCTCCCGTTGGTGTGGTGTGGTAGTTAGGAGAGGGGGGTGCCAGCTCAGGTGTCGTCCACGTCACTTGACCATGGTTCAAAATTACGTGGTCCGTCGCCGAAAGCCCTCGTGTAGCTGAACAGTGCGACGTTAATATTAAATCAATCAATCAAATCAAATCAATCAATCTCAAGTATTCCTTAACTTTCATATAATTTAATTAAGTGAGGGGATATTAAAAAGTCGCACTCTCTCTCTTCTCTACTCAACTTCTTGAGGGCTTTTAGCGACGGTCCTGTGGCCGGGGTTCAGGTGGTCAAGGTATCGAATCATGGTTGGCATGTCTCGAGTTCGAGCCCAGTGCCACAAAAGACCCGCCGTGTAGGGCAACGATGCACGTTAAATATATCGAGAGCTGAAATGTCCTCTCGTTGGTGTGGTGTGGTAGTTAGGAGAGGGGTGCCAGCTCAGGTGTCGCCCTCGTCATTTGACCATTTTTCAAAGTTACGAGGTCCATCACTAAAAGCCCTCGTGTAGCTGAACAATGCGACGTTAATATTCACTCACTTGGTGACGGACCTCGTAATTTTAAACCATGTACAAGTGACGAGGATGACGCTTGAGCATCGCTCCCTTACACGGCGGATCTTCAGTGGGGCTGGTGTCGAACTCATGACACGTCAGCTACGAGTCCGTTACTTTGACTATTAGGCTACCGCGGCCTCACAATGTGGTTGAAAACTGCATGTTATGAGTAAAAATATGCTGAAACATTTGATGAACGTATAATAGATTTTTGCATAGAAGATAGATGTGTGATATGCTAAAATGACAATATGTAAAAGTTATGAGAATATCGATGACAATTTTTGAAAAATTCACTTTAAGTTTCAGTCTGAAACTTATTTTTTTTTTCGCATTTAATATTAAATATAGTCGCGATAACAAATTAATAGTTTAACGCATTCATAGATTATAAAAAATAAAGGTATAAATGACATTGTTGGGAATAATAAGTTTTTATAGTTTAGAATTCAGACTTCTTTGCAGGAGTGTAGACCAGTGCTTCTCAAACTGTGGGGCGTGCTCCCCTGGGGGGGCGCGATAACCCTTCGAGGGGGGCGCGAGCATTTTGAAAATATAAAAAGCCTAAAAAATTATTTTTTGGGATGAAGTTAAACAAAATGCTTTCTGACAAAATAAAAAATACACATTTACACTGATATAAATTATATATATCATCTGGTTTTCCACTTCAAAAGATTCCACTTCAAACGCTTATTAGCTGTCTTTGATCCCAAAACCGAATAAAAAAAAGATATTTTGTTTGCTTTGCTGTAATCCCGCGATGAGAGATTTTTTTATTACGTTTCTTGTAACCTCTAGAATAGTACTTTTGATTATCATCTCTTTGACCTTCAAACTTACTGGTATGCTTAACTCCGTCTACTTTTCTTTTGGGAAAGTTGTAAATAATATTTTTCTGTTGCTTTTCGCCCCATGTAAATGAGTTTTATGATGTATGGATAAGCATATTGAGCACTTTGTAGGATTAATTGGCCAAGATGTATTTTATGGGTAATCTGAAATTGCATGAAAAAAACGTTTTACACAATTATTTTTTTATAACTGACATCGATGTTTTTGTATCGAATACATTTTTTTTCATGGGAGCGGTCGCATGAGGCGCTGAATCACTCCAAATTCTGGTAAAACTGTTTATTCGTTAACAGTTTCTTGACAGTATCCTCTGATATGACAGTCTTAATGGAAACTAAAATGAATTTGTCACATTTATGCCTCTTTTTTGAGAGTGGCAAACGGTTTTTTACAATCAAGATACTTGTTCTGATCGAGTTCCCTTCACGACCACTTTGTTCAGAAATATTTTCTATGAATATGCTATACTTTCCCTACGATTAACTTTGTGGTTTTAATTGCTGTGTTGTACATCTTATTATGGTTTATAAATGTAAATGAGCAGAATATAAAAAAATGGGCATCTGTGATCTCTTTTTTGAAGGAAGATGAAACTGATCAAGCAATTGAAGAACCTGATGAAAGAATGCATATTAATCGTGATAGCGAAAGTAAATATGACAAAAGTGGTAGACATGAAACGTTTGAGTTGAATTGTAATTTTCAAATGCTGCCTAAAGAACTCTATCAAGAAAATTAAAATATCAAGAAAACTCAGAAGCCATAAATGTAACACTTCGCCTTGTCAAAAAGACACAAGCAAGAAAAAGTTACACATGCTATTTGTAGATCGTCAAAGAATAGAAAAATTACAATAACGTGAGCAAAATATGACAGTTTTGATTGCAAATAACGTTCTTGTATTGTTAGTGAAAAGTGTCTGTGATTTATGTTCTTTATTAAGGTCACGCACATTTGGAACGGTTTCTTTAGTTTTATTGGATTTTTTCTCAAATCATCAAAGAAAAATTAAAAAGTCCTTTAAAGTAGGTAAGTATATTTTCTCTTAGTTAAATTATTCACTGCAATTGTGATTTTTATCGAGCACAGAAAAAATAATTATAAAAAAGGATTGGGGTGACTTGGTGAAGTGATCGCGCGACCATTAACGTTAGTGTGGAGTAGGCGTCTGCTTCCGGGTTAAAACATTTTGAAGGTTTCTCGCTTTAAATATTAAAAATAACACAATTATTCTTCATTGGAATTTTTCATTCGTTTTCCTTATTTAATATTAATTCTAAATGCTAATTCTGTGAGGCTTAAAATTACAGTTAGTTTTAAACTATTTATAATAGGAGCATTCATTTAAAAATCATTTTATATTTTTGTATGCATTGTTGTGCACTTGGTTTTACTCTTCTTACAATTAAGCTATTATATCAAGAATAATGTATTATTTTTTAAAAATAATCGCAGAACGGGTACTTCAGCCAGTGTACTTATAAATGTATCAGTACTGCACAATGTATTTTTATAACTAATTTATTAATACTAATTTAAGAGCAAGTTTAATTATTATTAGTGACTTCCATGGGCTTGTCTTGCAGAGCAAAGGTTTACAAATGAAGGCTTAATATTAGAAATTGACACTCTGAGTTCTTTTTTTATATTTAGCTGAGATCTATATTTTTTCTTTAAAGCAGCCACCGCAGAAAATCCGGTTTCACAAAGGTACGATGTTGAAAACGGTAAAAGTATACAAAATGCTTTTGTTTTCAGTTCAGAAAATTCATCATCTACTTCTGCCCAAAATTGAAAGAGAGTTTTATTACAAAATTGTCTTTTAATTTCGCCACTAGATGAGAAATCTATGAAACTTTCTTCTTCGGTAGTGGAGAGCCCTTCTGGGGTATTTTAAAATGGATCTCTCACCCATTCGTAACTTGCTATCAAGTTGTCCTCAGCAAAAAATATGCTTTAAAATTTTTTGCTAACATAGCTAAATGATATTAAATAGTTTTATAAACAACTTCCACATGTTGTTCTTCAGTTTTGTAAGTTTTTACGAATTTATCCGCATTTTCAAACATTTCTAGGTTTTTTTGCTTTAAATTTCGGCTCCATAATTCTAATTTTCTACAAAAAGCATTAATTTTATCACTCGTGTCAAACATATGTACATTTGATCCTTGAAGTTGAAGATTCAATATATTTAATTTCTCAAATATATCGACTAAGTAGCTCAACTTCATCAGAAATAAACCATCTCGAAATTTCTCAGCTTCCGGTAGGTTTTCCTCTTCTAGAAAAATGGTAATTTCATTTCTTAATTCATAAACACGTTGTAAAAATTTCCCGCGTGATAACCACCTTGCTTCACAATAAAATAGCAACGATGAATGCACTGCGACCATGTCTTTGCAAAGTCCAGAGAATATTCTTGATTTTAGGGGGGTCTCATTTTTATGTAATTTACTACAGTCACAACTGTCATTAGCACAATATTCAGGCCAGGACTAATTTCTTTGGAAGCCAGAGCTTCTCTGGGGATCATACAATGTGTCCAGGTGCACAGTGGAGATTTTTATTTCACAAGTGCTTGTATACTTTTAAATCTTCCTGACATTGTACGAGCACCATCGGCGCATATTCCGACACAATTTTAACACTCTATATTTGCCTCGTTTATAAAATTATTTAAAATATCAAATAATGCTATTGCTGTTGCTTTAAGTTTTATTGGTTTACAAAAAAGTAGTTCTTCTACCTCTGACATACCATCCCAAAATCGAACATACGCAATGAAATGAGCATATTTATTGCTATCTGTTGCCTCGTCAAGCTGAATTGAAAACAATTTACTTACCGAAAAGCTGTTGCTCTACATCTTCAGCGATATCATCAATTCGACGGGAAACAGTATCATTTGATAGGGGTATGGACTGCAACTCTTTGGCAAAATTGTCTCCAAACATAGTTTCTACAATCTCAATTGCTGCAGGCAAAATAAACTCTTCGGCAATAGTGTGAGGCTTTTTACATCTGGCTATTTTATATGATACTTTGTAAGAAGTAAGTAAAACTTTTTCATTCACTGACAAAGATTTTTTTAAAAAATGTTTTTTTGTTTTCCATATGATTTTAATTTTGATTCAAAGAACTCTCGAGGTTTGTTAATGTACTCACCATGAAGCGTTTCGAAATGTCTTTTAAGTTTATTAGGTTTCATACTGTCTGCTGAAAATATTTTTGAGCAAATAACACACAGGGGCTTTTCTTCTCCATTTACTTCAGTAATGGTAAATCCAAAATCCAAGTATTCTTGAGAAAATTTCCTTGATTTAATTTTCGGAACTATGCTCGTCTGTGCACTTGTTGATGCTTTATTATCGTCGAATGTTCGCTTACGACTTAAAAATTTATCCATGATTTTTTTGTCCCAATTTTCTGCAGTAATACTTAATAGTGTGAATTACAACTAACGCGCAAATTATAAAATGTACATTCAAGATATATTTGGTAGCTATAGAAGCATCAAATGGACCAAGACTGATTGGAATTGTACGAGGTACAGCATTATTACATGTTTTGCGCAGTTTGGTTTTTCGTTAAGTTTTGAAGTTATTTCTTCAAATATACTTCTCCATTACATTTCTTTCAAACTTGCTATTTTCTTTTGCGGCCACGGTAGCCTGATGGTCGTGGTTATGAACTCGTGTCCAGTGTTCGAGCCCTGGTACCACAAAAGTTTAGCATTGAAGAGGAGCTGATGCACGTTAAACACGTCGACGTCAAAAGTCCTCACGTTGGTGTGATGTGGAAGTTTGGAAGGGGAGTTATCAGCTCAGGTATCGTCCTCGTCACTTAACCGCGGTTCAAAATTACGTAGTCGCTCGTCAGTAGCCACCGTGTTGACTTAGAATGCAATATAAACCCTTGACGTGTGCACTTGAGTTAATTCGAGAACGCTAAACAGTTCCAAATATGCACAATAGATATAAATCAATCTAGGTTGCATTTTATGCTGCTGTAATTTTCTCACTCAAATATCAGCGAGCGCCGTCTGCACTCGAGATATTTGACTGTTGTTTCTTATATTTACGATTTAGTCGTTAAACATCAAAAACTCGTTTTCAATGTAAAGACTGTAATGTTGGACTGTGTGCAGTGGCTTGTTTCAAAAAATATCACACTGTGACATTTCTGTAAACGACATGTATGTGTCTTTCTCATACTTCTTTGATATTTTTTGCTATTTATACCTGTTAAAATTATTTTTTATAAAAGGTTTTTTGTAACTAATTGTAAATTGAATAAAACCTTTTCTTACAATTATATGTATTTGAGGATGAAATCTGATTTACTTTATTCAGGAAATTTTTCGTAAATTTCATTTTCTTAGCCAACTTATTTCTTTTAAAACATGCATATTTGTGTATTATATAATTAAATTTCTAACTATCTAAAATTATGTCTGGCCTTTTTCTTCATTAAAATCTTTCAGGATTTTAAAAATTATCTTGCCATTATTCATTATGTACTTAATAAGAAAAAAAATATATCTAAATATAAATAATTTCTGGCCTAATAAACATATAATTGTTTTTAACTACAGTTTGGAAAATGCATTGAAATTTGTATCGGGACAGGATTTTAACATATTATGAATGTGTTTTTGATTACCACTATGTTATATATTTATCTTTCATTCTTTTTGCAGTATGAGTAGAAGTCATAAACAGTTTTGTCACAGTAAAATTAATTTTTGTTTCATATTCAAATTATACTATTATATTGATTCTGAAAATAATAGGTTAGTTTGACAAGCCATTATTTCACAATTTTAAAGCATTGAACAGTTTTGAAATTTTTAAAACTTTTATAAAATGTTAAATTATTAAAAATATTTAATTATTGTAAGTGATTAATATTTTTAGCTTATTGGAAACAAAAAGTATAAAATTTAAAATATATCTCTTTGTTAAATTTTAATAATTATTTTTATGGCTAAACCTGAAAACCCAATTTTCTTTAAATATTAACATTAAGATATTTTTAAAAAAAATAACTAGAGCTCTCAGACCTAAATCCATATGAACTTTATAGAACATATGTAAGGGAACATTTACAAGATATTTCAAGACTCTATCTTGAACAGGAAAACGCCTTAGGGATTAGAAAACACTCTCATCTTCAAAATTAAAAATCTGAGAAAAACATATTTAAAATTTGTAAAGGCATAAAAAATTCCATTGCCTGCAAGGCTTTAATTTTTCAATCTGTTACTATCCAACTTATGCTCTACATGAAAATTCTACTTGAAATAAATATGACTGAAATATCTTTTTTAATTCAAAATATTCTAAGACATAACATTGATAACAACTGTTAATTTGATCAATTATTCACTTTTATCAGAACCTTATATATTCACAAGAGTTTTAAATGCAAAATATTTATATAGAAATTAGTAGTTATACAAACGTAATCCAGAAATCACCAAGTTTGTAAACAATATCTATTTTTTTCTCAGTTCCCCATCGTGGCAGTTAAGCAAGTTTAAGTTTTTGTTGCATGACTTTAAAATACTGCAGTGTAGTACTACAATAGATTTATTATAATGTACTTTGTGGTACATCAGGGAAATATTTAGTTAATTCTGCAACATTTGTATTCTGTAGTCTAATTGTAATATCACCTGAAAAAGCTGCATTTTAGATTTACCATTTTCAGTCATATTCCATCCCTTTCAAGTATTATCTATCACAGTAGCCTGCGTACATTTTGGTCATGGCATTTTTCAAAAGGAAAAAAATAATGAAAACAAAGTAAAGAGCTTTTAAATTATATAAACTATGTGTCAAAAAATATATTGGCCTTTAAATCAATCTTAATTAAGTAAATGTGAGAAAACTCAAAAAATTAAAAACATGAGCAAACAGAAATTATTTTAGAAACTAAAATTGTAGTTAATTGCCGTTTCACACGAAATATTGGATTGTGTTAAAAATATTTTTAATTAATTCAATCTAGGAATGCAAAAATGCTTTAAAATGAAACCGAATTTAAAATCAAAACTCAGAAAATTAAAATTTCTTAAAACCTAATTGGTTTTTAGATCATAAATTGAGCAAGTTTTCCAAATATATGAAATATATATTTGCAATAAATTGGGTGAACTCTCTGTTGGCCGTGAAGTGTAGAAAATGTCCATTTCACAATCCTCTCCCTAGGCCACAGCTGTGAATGAGTAACCTCCCGTTTCGAAGAACACAGAGACCGAAAAGCAATAAAATCCTTCCCTGCAAAACCAATTGGGACCTCCTGCGGCGTTAACAGGGGAAAGCACTAAACAGCCATTCGTTTTTGAAGCAGTTCGCGAAATTTATGGGAGCATTTTCGGAGTAGCTAGCTTAAAAAAATGAGATCGCTTTCGAAGTGAAATTCAATTAGCGGGTCATCCAGTCAGAGGGTTAAGGTGCCTGCTGACTTTTAGATGCATTGTTTCATTTCTCCGTACGCAGATCAAATGAACATTTTTTTCTTTCAGATGTTTCACAGCTTTTGTACTTTCCAGAACAATAAATATTCTTTATTCTAATGTCTGAACAGTGTGGCAACTATATTTTATCCTACTAGGCCTCATGTCTCGCTTAATGTTATGCTACATAGCAATTTGTGATCCGTTCTTAGCAATTGTCCAGCAGTGTATGAAGTCTAAGTCTTCTATTAGACTATAGGTACGATAGCTAATTTTAAGTGAAACTTATTTATTTTTTTATATATTGTGAATTGTTTGAAAATACCTCCTTTGATATTATTCAATTTAAAAAAATATGGGTATTATTATTATGTTTGCATTTTGCGTTTTAGTTTTGTAGTTTTAAAATTGTAAGTTTTTCCACCGTAGTTATGTAGGTAAGTACACATCTTGTTAAAATACAAATATTGTTAATTTTTTTTCGTCACACCTACGTCACAAGGTAGAATACAAGACCTTGAAAAAATTAAAAGTAGACCGTGCCGTGTAAAAGCCTATCCACCCCTGATCTACAAGATAAAAGCGAAATTTATATTTGTTCATTCTAATATATTTTTAAGACATAATCTGTTGTGAACTTCCACTGGTTTTGGTGTAAGGATTTATTGAAGGATGAGCCACAAAAAATAAGTACTTTATCTTCTCCTTTCAATCAAATACTATCAACGTGTTATTCATCTAAAAGGAGCACAAGCCAGTTTTAGTATAATCTAATTACATATATTGAAAAAAATAGTACTTAACAATAAATGCAATATTCAGTAGTATTTCTTGAACTGCACTTGGACGCTTTAGGTCACTTAAATATTATTACAGACGATTCAAATATAAACTCTACAACAATCAAGCAAAACCCCATTCAATTCTTATCCTCTTATTTCTACCTCTTTCAATCAAAAATTCCCTTGACGTTAAGCAGTAGTTCTATTTTGAATAAATCATGGTTCCTTTAAAGAAAGATGATATCTAATCAAATAATGTCAGTGAAGTATTTACCCTAGAGAACAATGACGATCCTAGCAAGCCTGCACCCACGTGGGTGGTCAAGAAAAGTGGCAGCCACAGATCTCAGAAAATACTGTCAATCAAGCAAAGGTTTTTACGATTTTTTTTCAAAATAAAACTTAAATAAGTTGAATAAATGTGCTGAATTTGAAATAGTTATAGAAAAATCAAAAAATACCCCATTCACCGATAATAAAGCTTAGTTTAAGAAAAATATAATATCGGTGCATAGTCGGTTGGTCTATATATTAAACAACTAGGTACACTCTTATAAATAGCAATCTTGACTTGGTAGTTAAATTCGTGGCAGAGCCTGCAATTCCCCAAGAAAATGATTTTTTTACATATTGGTGGTCCTGGAGGAGCACTCTGGATCGATGTTTAACAACATCGTCTCAAATTAGATTTTTGCGAAAATTACTTTACGAAAATATCAAATGCGGTTAATATTACCTAAGGCACATAATTGTTTGTTTTAGATATTCATTTGGAGAAATTAAAAGTTTTCAATTTAATAATAGCCTTACAAATTAGACAAACAAAATAGAGGAAATGAAGTTATTTTTGTGTCAATTTGCATTTCTATTTATGTTTCACTCTTTATTCTTTTACAAGTAGATGAATTTATAACGCCAACGTTATGTATTAGTCAAAATATGAAAAATTCTCTAGAGCACATTAGGTCTTTTCACGCAGGGGGCTGACACGTTTTCATCGGTACTGCTAGAGGATAAGTGAAGAATCGACGAGAACTCATTGCAAATTATATACACTTGCTTCCTATTTCCTATGCGTATGGAAAAGTATAATCAAGGATTTGTACAAATCACATTTAAATTATTTTAAAAGAATATTGAAAAACATATGAATGTATAAAGAAAATAATAGTTATATTATTATTTCTCTCCAACAATAAAGTTTGCTTTTTAGAAGAAATTTATGAATGTAGAACAATTTCCATTACTCTGTCTAAGTTAAATGCCTTGCAGTGAGAAAAAAGGGAACAATAATTCTACAAACTACTAATAACTATATGACTTTTATAATTCAGTAAAACTCTTAATTAAAGTAGAATTTAAGAAGTTTGCCTCCTAACCCTCAATTGAAGCTAAAGATAGAGCCGGGAAGCATATCACTAGTTCCAGAACAGTTATTGCATAATTTCTTCATCATGCAGACATCACAAAATTTCGTTCTTTGTCTGTGAACGATTGTTTAAATGGTCCCATTTTTAAAAGTCAACATAAGGACACTTAACCCTGTTCTCTATTTAACTCTGGACATCCACGAATAAGGAGCTCATTGATGAATGCACTGCGCTATTATCTTATAAACCTATTGTTCGAATGCACTGAGAAACATCCCAAATGTCTGGCATTTTTATTAATAAATACGATCCAAAAAATCGAGGAGTGGAGTTGTTACCGACGAGTAAAGTATGTGTACCTAAAGTAAAATCACATGAAATGGATTCGCCCATCCCTTCCCTACCTGGCCAGGTTGATTTAATCCATGACATAAGACCGAACCACACGCACAACTGTTATCTTCTGAAAATAGTTAGCTATGTTCTGTGATGTGAGAAGGATGGATTTTCTTGAACATTAAATTCCGTCAATGCTTAGGTAAAACGTCAATGGAGTCTTTGGAAATACTAAGTAAAGTGTATGGTGAATCTATCATAGCGATACGCTGAAAATGTTGCGCTATTGTCTGAATGTGTCCGAAAAGATCGTCGTCAAACACTTGCACAAATCACTGAAGATATACATTTCTCTAAGAGGTCGTTGGAAGGAATCCATTCCATGTAATTGGCCTCAGTTTTGGCAGATTGACGACTGGTATCTGCAGCATGGCATTGCACCTGCACTTCGATCCCAATTGGCAAAAGAGTTCCTCGCAAAATTTGCACTAATGTGCTTCCATATCCCCTTCCCTATTTACTATACTTATCTCCGTTTGACTTTTATCTATTCTCATCATTGAAAAAACATTTACGGGATGCCGTTTTTGTATTCTTAGATGAGGTGAACGTAGCATCGTAGGAGGAGAAATGGCTTCCAGCTGTGCTTCCAAAAGTTACACGAACGCTGGCAGAAATGTATCATCACCCAAGGGGACTACTTTGAAGGTGGGCGTGCTTCGGTGCAGTGAACTATACAATATAAGTTTCAACACCTTGTCCCCGAACTTTTGGATCATACTACGTATAATATACGTAGTATGTTATAAATATTCGTCTTTGTAAGACTTATAAAGACGAATCGATTCTAGCATTTCTATGAATTTTTTTGTTCAAATGTACGTTTTACTTTCAATATAAAGTCCAACATATTTCAAATATTTCCTCTTTAAGGTACTGAGAACTTTACTGAATTTATTTTAGTTAATTTCTAAATAATTCCCCAAGTGAGTGTTTAGTAACGCCACACAATAAATCAGTATTGGCAGCGGACCTTATCATCTTGATATCTGCTGCTTCACATCTCCAGACTGCTGCATTATATTCAAACTGGAGGACTTTGAGCTTCCAGAGATTTAAACCCTTACACTGCGAGTCTTCAGTGTTCCTAGGATCCAAACTCATGACATGCCAACCATGAGTTTGTGACCAGAACAATTATACTGATGCGGCCTATCAATATTCCCGAAGTTCAGTTTTTAAGTCCAAGTTTCATAACAAAGTTAAAGTTTCATAAACAAAGTAATCGTATTAACTAGAAAATTCCTCATTATACTTTATCATCAGAAAGTAATCAGTTTTCCATTCCAAAACTTTAAATGTAATAAAATAACATATTCATTTGTAATACACATAAAAGTCTTTAAAAAGTAATAAAGTAATAAATAGCATATTAATCCCTTAAAAACGAAGCATATTTTATTTGATACCAAGACTTTTCTTTATTATCATGGCAAAGATTCACACCTTCTATCTGTGTACTAGAAAGGCTCTGGAGCAACGTTTTAGAAAAAATGTGCGGAATTCTTACATACGAATTCTCTTTCTACAACAAAAGAAGTAGTAAATAGGAATGACACATTCTCCTGAGTTATTTGGAGGAATGCGAATGCGCTTCGAATAAAGTTGGATACTGTCCAATTTTTTCCTTTCATGTTCTTCACCACTAAGATAGCGGCAAGATTGGATTGTTAGTCAGAGATCAGTGAAATTTCTACAATAGCGTTAATATAAATAGAATTGGAATAATGCAGTGATTTAGATATTATTTTGCAGTTAAATGCAATTAATTGAAACGCAAATTGTAATTTTATAGGTATTTAAAACTACACTACATCGAAAACTGTTCAATTGCTTAATTTCTAAGCACATAAAATATCATTAAACTTTTTGAAAAAAAACAATAATTAATTTATTTATACATTATAAACAATATGCATTTCTATAGTCTTAGATTTTTAGACTACATACAGACGGACGTTCAATCTTTATGAAAACGACTATAATAATTTAATTTATCTATCAATGCCGGAATTTTTGTGGCTATTTGCTTAGCGATACTTCTTAAGGGCAGTCGGAAAGGTAAAATTTGATTTTTTGACAATTTGAGATTTTTACATTTCCACATAGTACAGATTTTAACCTTTCTAAAATACCTTACTTTAACCTCTAGGGTAAGTAGAAGCCCTAAAAACCTATTTTTAAATAATCGTTGAAACTGGGCCACGCCCATTTGACAAGCGTAAAAGTAAACAAAGTTTTTTGTTTTGGCTTAAAAAATGAGCGTCTGGTATAAATCAAAACATTTATCTTTTATTGTATAAATTGAGCCTTTTATTATTTTATTTCCTAACCCATTTGAAACTTCACTGTATTTTTAACGGTCAAATCAGTGTTTGTTTACACTTTCAAAACTGCGTTATAATTTTTGAACTCGCAAGTATTCTTTAACATTATTAAGCTTAAACTTTCAAAAAAATTGCTATAATATATCGACTTTACCACGCCTAGAGCATCGACTAAAGTATTTAAGAAACGAAGAGGAGTTTTTAATAAAGGAAGATGTAATAAAGTAATGATGGTTGTGGTGAAAGCAATTCTACTGTTCCAAAGAACTCTGCTGATGAAAAAATTGTGCTGATGGTGCAAAGCTTTGTACTAATGAAACTGAACCATCTGCCAGTGAGAGAAAAATTGTAAACATGGATATTTCATATTCGGATGAGGCTTTTTCTGGTTTCAGAAATGTTATTGTGGACATTAACCTTTTAGCTTGTGTGTTTTTGAAGCTGTTAAATGTATAAAGTGTGAAAAACAGGACTCAGTTTGCACCTCAGTGAAAGTAACTGTGGTGAAGCTGTGAAGTTTCACTTAAAAATGTCCTTGTAAATATAACTATACTTTTTTTAACTCCAAGAAATTTGATAGTTCTGAGAATTACGAACTGAATACCTGGCTAGTGTATGCTATGCGATGCATAGGTAAAGGTGCTGAGTCTGCTAGGATGTTTTGCGGCATCATGAATCTTCCCCGCCACCCACAAAATTTCAAAGTACAACCACATTTTTACTGCAAGCAACAAGAGAAACCTATGAACACAGTATGGCAGAAGCTGTTCGTGAAGCCGTTGATGAAAATGATGGAAAAAGGGACCTTGCTGTTGCTGTTGATGGTAGCTGGCAGAAGCGTGGTTTTTCTTCGAAGAATGGCTTGTTGACAGTCACAAGTGTTGATACCGGCAAAGCTATAGATGTCGAAGTTTTTTCAAAACATTATATTTGTCCGAACAAAAACCAAGCATCTTCAAAATTGTAAGAGAAATTTTGAAGGCTACAGCGGTAAGATGGAAGTAGCTGGAGCTCTATCCATTTTTCAGCGTTCCCAGTCTCTCTCTACAAATGTTTGGTACACAAAATATTTAGGAGATGTGGACTCCAAAGCATTTACTTCTATTGTCGAGAACAAAGTATATGGTGACCATTGCTCTGTCGAGAAATTAGAATGCATAGGTCATGTTATGAAAAGAATGGGGACACGTCTTCGACGCTTGAAAACTAAGATGAGAGGTCAAAAACTTTCTGACGGAAAGCCTTTATGCGGAAGAAATAGATTGACAGAGGCAGAAATCGACCGTCTGCAAGCATATATGGTCTAGCTATCCGCAGAAATTTGTCTAGCGTGAAGGAACATGCAACAAGCCATGGGCAATATTTTTACACAAAGCTATCAACCGATGAAAACCTCAGCATGGATTTTGTCCCTCTGATTCAGATACGTGGTGCAAATTTAAAAAGCAAAAGAGAATTGCTTGGGGAGACTTATCATCACAAAATAGTTTACCTGTGGATGTTGTGGAGGCCATGACCTTTGTTTTTAGATTTAGCTAATCCAGAATTGCTAAAAAAAGTGTTTGCGGGAGGTACGCAAAATCCTAACGAAAGTGTAAATAATGTAATATGGTCTCGTGTACCGAAGAAAACATTTGTACAATTAGAAGTTTTGTCACTGGGTACATATGATGCAGTTTCCTCATTTAATATGGGAATGTATCAAAACTAGAAATTTTGAGAAAAATGTGTATTGAGCCTGGTGATTACACGGTACAGGCGATGAAGTGCCTCGACAAACAGAGGCTGTTACGAGCAAAAATACTATTGTTTACAAAAACAAAGGAAGTTAGGAAGGAAAAAGACTTAAAAGGAAGAAAGAAGATGATGAGCTACTAAAAAATGCTGATGATTTAGAATATGGAGCTAAAATGTTTTAATTAAAAAGTAATTATACGTTAAAAATCAGTTTTCTTCAAATGTCAATTTTTGATGTTCGATGTTCCTTTTCTTAGAAACTACTGTTCACAGGTATGTAAATTTTTTATGATATATTTATAATGATGGCTAATATATACTGAAATGAGCTTTTGTAAAAACCCCAAAATTTATTTATACAATTTTTTATGTGTGAAAAACGGGTTAACGTAAACTATGTTTGATAAAATATTTTATAAATTATGAAAATTCAAAATTAGCTAAAAGCTCATTTGAGTATAATGAGAAATGTGTATTTTAATTATATGAAAAATTTCAAGCATGTACATATAACAGATTTTGAGAAAATGTACCTGAAAACAGCCAATTTAACATTGTCGGTGCGCAGAGGTTTCCCGACTGCCCCTAACAAAGCTGTAGCCTAAATTTTCTATGAAAGTAAATCTTTTTCTTAGGACTGTCATGC
>BMAU01007410.1:0-77877 GCA_019973935.1 Trichonephila clavipes | reverse complement strand
ACCCAACGTATCCAAAGACAAAGAATATACCTCATCATACGAATCAATTTGCCCATAGACAACAATATGGAGGATGGAAATGGAAAAATGATTAATATCAACATCCAGATACCATAACCAATATATACTCTCCTCAGGAGATATAAGGTATACTCTCCTCAGCTTCCATCACCTTCTTATCATCTCCCGTCCTTTTCTCTTCAGCGGCCGACCCTATATCCGACAAACCAACGATTTCCACTACGACCCACAGTTTTGCGACCGGATGCTCCAGTTTTCTACCCCCGTCAAAGAACAGAAAACAATAATACGGTATTCCAACCTCATGAAACATGAGAACTTATGATCATCCAGGGAAGAATCAACTTCAAACAAGTTGAAGTCCTCTTGGATACAGGATCAAGTGTCAATATTATTGCAAAAAATATAATATCACAAATCAAGGGACACCCCAATGTAGAATATATCAAAACAAAAATTGCCACCATCAATGGAGAAGTTAAGGTGAGTGAGGCAATTACTTTACAATTGAAAACAGGAGAAATTATTAAAGATATTAAATTCCTCATAGTAAATGTAGAACTGAAATAATTAATAATTTCTAATAAAACTATGAGTATTTTTGAATTAAATATTAATTTTAGTGATTATAAAATTTTTCAAAGAGGAATTTTTTTTTTTAAATTATGAATCTAAGAAAAATATTAAAGAAAATAAAACTCTTAAATTTAGTAATAATAAAATTATCACTAAGAAAACTGATAATGCGTTTCGTATAGAAATAATTCCTAATAGTGATTATGATATTATTAATGTGATTATTGATCAATATAAACATGTCCTTGCTAAAAATAAGTTTGATGTGGGCGAGTTAAAATGTAATTCTCCTAAAATAATACTTACCTCAGAATTATCCATTGCAAATTGACCATATGGGACATCTTTTAAAGATGATACGGAAATAAAAAAGCAATTAGATGCATTATTGAAAGCAGGAATAATAAAACCATCTTATAGTTCTTACGCTGCCCCTATAACATTGGCTTTTAAAAAAGAAGATAATGCTCGTACACGATTATGTATCGATTACAGAAAGCTAAATGCTATCACAAAATTAGATGCAGAGCCAATTCCCCGAATAGATGCAGTTTTAGACAAATTAACACATGCAAAAATTTTCTCAACCATCGACCTATATAGTGGTTATTGGCACATTAAATTAGATGATAATGAATCTGAAAAACTTGCATTTACATCAAATTACGGTCTTTTTCAATTTAATCGTTTGACTTTTGTGTAGATAAAAAATTCTCCAGCTGTATTTCAAAGAGCTATTAGACAGATTTGAAATAAATACGAAATCAAATTTACATTTAATTATTTTGAAGGGCGATACTTAATAGTATTTTTCGGAATCAATTGAAGAACATGCAAAGCTTTAGAGGAAATTTTTAAAATTTATTGAATAATATTAAAGAATTAAAATTCTCAAAGTGTAAAAAATTTGGCAAAGATACAGGAAAAATTGGTTTTCACCTTGGGATAAGAGAAATAAAACAAGGGTCATACACTCCAAATAATACAAATATTAAATAATTAAAGCGTTTACCTAGATGTAAAGGATTTTACAAAGATTTCTTGGTAGTATTAATGTCTATTATAAATTCATTCCTCAATATAAGAAAATTAAAGAATGCCCTTAAATAATCTTTTTAAAAAAATCAAAATTGGAATTGGACCCCCAGAATGTCAATCTTTTCAAAAACTTAAAGACGGCAATTACAAAGCCCATTTTTTTTTTAGCTATATTCAATAAAATTAATCATCTTTATAGCATCGAAAACTGTCTCATGTATCCTCAATTAAATTTCTGATTGCATTCCACTCGAGAGGACTGAGAAATTATGAAATTAATTATACAATAACTGAATTAAACATCAAGCTATAATTGATAGTTTAGATAAATTCTGGCTATCTTCATGGATCCCACAGTGTGCATACCGATCATAATACATTAGTTTGGTTTAAAAATTTCAAAAATCACTAGTAGACTTTTTTAGATTGGTCTTTAAAAGTTTCTATGTATGATTTTGATATAAAAATAAGAAGGTAAGCACTAATATTGAAGCTGATATGTTTTTACAAAAATCTATTGCTTATCATATAATTAATACACCCAGAACCTTTATTAGATATCAATGAAATAAGTCATTTTCAAATATATAAATACATCAGCTCTTAAATGTTTTTAAGAGAGATGGTGTTTTTGTAGTTAAGAAGACAAGGTTTTTAGCTAAAATAACTGTACCCAAAGCTCTAAGAGTGAAATTAATGGAAACAACTCATAAAAAATTTGGCCATCCTGGTGTAGCTACAATGTTAAATTGTATCACCACAATATCATTGGATAAAGCATATTACTGATATACGAAATAATGTGAAACACTGTGAAGCGTGTCAAATAAATAAGAAGTCACATCAGAAAAATACGGACTGATGCAATCACTTCCCCTTTGTGAAAACCCTTGAACTTTTATCGACAGATAGTGTAGGTGGTTTAAATTATTACAACTCTGTTAAAATATTTGCACATTATTTTTGATCATGCAACTAGGTAAAATTGGGCTTTTCCCATCAAAACATGCAACAACAGATACTTATATAAATTGTTTTAAGACAAATCTTTCAGAATCATATACTGGAAAAATTTTTAAGTGATAGAAATACTGCGTTCACCTCTTCAAAATTTTAAGCATTTTTTAAAACAATAATGTCACTCAATTATTAACTACTTCTCTCCAAAGACCACAAACCAATGGAAAGGTTGAACGTGTAAATCAAAACCATCATTCCCCTCTTAAAATGTGAAATTAGTAATAGTTCAAATAAAAGTCCCACGGACAAAAATTCTAGAAAAATGCAACCCATCAGTATAATCAAACTCCACATGCAATAACAGGTTTCCAACCTACTTAATGTATGGTAATTTACTCTCTCGAAATTTCACTGAAAGATAATGAGATATATCCTTCCTTAGAAGAAGCAAGAAAATTAGCCAAAGAAAGAACCGAACAATATTATAAAATAAATAAGATTAGATATGATAAAAAATTTCAGGAAGCTGATTTCAAGGTTGGTGACTTAGAAAATGTATGAGGAATTTTTAATACCTCAATACAAGGAAATTAAGTCCCCCTTTTTCCGGCCCCATATACCCGTTTTTAAAAATGTTCTGATGTATTATTTTGAAATCGATAGACCCTATGCTCTTAATAAAACTGACACTGAATTGGTTCATTCAGTTCGTTTAGACATTTTCATCCATCTGAAAATTTTCAGTTGAATTACATTCTACAAAATACCCATAATAATGAGAAGATAATAACTAAAGAAACCCCTTACGCGTAATACAGAAGTAACTGAGTTCTGCTTAACAAGACTTTTCGGCGAAAAAAAATATATGACATGATATGATATTTAATTTTTATAATATATAGTTGTGTTAAATGAGATATTCTTTATATTTTAATTGAAAAATAAAGTTTATAGGTTTGGTCATACAAAAATTTCAGAAATTTTAATATACTTCTCATAATTTTATCTTAAGATGTCGAATGAGTTAACAGTTATGATAGAAATTGGTGTTTTTAAAGTGAAAGATATAAATTAAGTTTTTAGAAAAATGACTAATGAACTAATACTAGAGATATTGATTTTTATAAGAAACAAAAATAAAAATCAAATTGTATTCTTTTTTTCTTCACTGAATTTTATTGTTTGGTTAATTATTTTATTCAGCAGTAATCTTATTGCATGTCATTTTAATTTTTTTATTTTTTTTGAAATTGTGTGTTTTGATATACCGGCCATATATCAGGATTGACTATTTCTCGAAATTCTCCTTATCTAAAATTAAAATTAATTTAAAAACTTTTGAAGCTTATTTTTGGATATTATACAGTGAATAAGGAGAATACAAACATTATAATTTTTGTATGTCTCGAAACATTAAGAGGACAAACTTGTTTAGTTTGATATGTACACCTCTCATTGTTTCTTATCAGCATCCCTGAACATCTGTGGTTGATCACGCAGATTTCTCAGAAAGATGTGTTCAAAATTAAGTAAGGTGATACAGTTTATATTAGTGAATGTGTGATGTAAGAGAAACTCAAGAATTTTTGTATATGAAACGAATTTTTAGAAGGTTACGGGAAAGATTCAATATATTGTATGCGATATTGTTAAGTTATAATGAATATATATTGAGAAAATTTTCATAAGTACTATGTTATTATTGAAACGAGTCCACTTTTCCGACTCAAAAATAATAAAAAAGTGCTCTTATATTTTTGCATTCTTTTGTTCCTATATTCTTATAATTTTTATATTTTTTAACGCATATGAAATAAAATATTGATTATTGTGTTCAATAGCGCATATAAGTTGTGTGCTGTACACCCCGTTTCCATATTAGTAATACTTCCATTTTATTAGTGTCTCTATTTTTTTTAATCTTTTTAAAAAATGTATTTCATATATGCAAAATGTGCATAACAATATAAGGTATTACTACGATGGCTCCAGAGTAGATTTTTACTCAAAATTATTATTTTAACATTTGTATGATATCATGTATTTTTATATTTACTATCTTATTGTTTGATATGATATTGTTTTCCAATATAAATATTTTTTGAAAACAATATCTACTAGCTATAATGCGAATCTATTATTATGAAGTAATAGGAGGAAACGCGAGCTCTTATTCTTGATGTCGAATAGATTTGAACAAGCTAATCTTCAATTATATGTATGGAAATTAATTTTTTCAATTGATATGTTGGAAGTGTCCTTACTGTGTTTGTTGTTATAGTTTCGTTTTTATTGCATTGCATCTTGATTTTAGTATTCCTATTGCTGAAATATTTCTACTGTGTTTAATATGTCTTTCTAAATAATGTTATGTATTGTTTTGTGTTTGTTGAAAAAATTGATTAAGTTTTGTAAAGAAAGAAAACCACGCCATGACTCCTTTTAAAAATTGGACAAATGTAAGGATAATTAAATTAGATTAAAAATTAAATTCCCTATCTAGGACTTGACTCATCTTTCTCAGATCACATCTTTAAGTATCAAACTAATCACCCATTTATTTCTTCCGAACATATGGCCTAGCCAATAAACATATCTAATTCCAGATCGTTAGATTTAACAGCCCCCATACATGTCAGCATTCACTTTCAAATACAATCATAAAATCCGGATACGTACCACATGTGTTTTTCAAGGGCTCTCCACTTGAAACCACCACCATGGCGTGCGTTTTTCTCCCTGTGTCAGAAGAGATGTCAAAATGATTGAATAAAGATCTCCTTTTTAAACTTTAATCTAATTCTGTCTTTAAAATCATGACATATAGTAATATCGAATAGCAGTGAAGTAGCGACTAATCCAAATTTTATCGGAGCATAAGGCTTTGGTCAAGTTTCCACTGTTACAGTGGTATCACTGTACTGAACTGAACTGATGTAGCGACCATTTTATGTTTGAAACTGACTGTTTCCAGACAATTGGGATGTTGACTTTTTGTAGTGAAGTACAAAATCAAAAAATACATTATTTTTCTACCATGACAAAAGTTAAACAGTATGGTCTTGATATATTACTGGAAAACTACAATTATTTTAATAATATAACAGCATTTACCGATGATTTAAAAGTAGATTTGAGGATTTAAGGAAAATCATTAATATACTCGTGCTCATAGAAAATTCCTGACACTTAAAACCAGCAATAATGTCGGCACTTGTTGGTATTTTAGCATGTAATTACGCAGAGCAACTTGACCAATTTATTGATATGAAAAACAATATCCATCAAGAAGCTACTTTTAAAGAAGGAAGGAATAAACAGACGCGCGTGGAGAAATTTCTTCTTTCAAACAATCATTATTACTGCAATATATCCAAGGAATTATAATTCCTTATTAGAAGAATACTTACGGAAAATTTTGTAATAATTGGATTAAAAATTTCAAAGCATGGAGCACTTTTAATTTTGGTTTTGATGCAGATTTTTTGATTTAAAGAAGTTTTTTTTTAATTTAAGCATAATTTAGGTTTTTCAATTCCTAATATAATCACAAACTGAATATAGAATAACTTTAAAATAATAAATAAAGAATAAGCCTAATTTATGCTGTAATTTTTATTGTCACATGGTAACATTGAGGCTTGGTATAAAGAATGATTAAATTGATTTGAGAAATCCTTTATTATACCCCCAGAAAGTTTGGCAGAATGAACTTCGTTCTTATCGTGTTTGACCCTACTATACATTTCATTAATCACAATAAACTGTCAGAAAATATTTCATTAGAATATTACAAACTAAAAAGTTTTATTCTCATATTAACATAAAATATTTTGCAATCTTTCACAAAAAAAATCATTGCACTGGCATTATAGGAAGTATCTATATTGGAATTATTATTATTATTATTATTATTATTATTTTAGTACATGCATTATTTTTAGAAATGCGTTGTTTCATTCTTTTAATAATATTCATTTTTCATTTATACATTGGTATGCTTTTGATTTGTGAGATATTACGTGACTCACATTATGGTATATTCAACTACAGCTGTCACAACTAATTCTATCCTCCTTTTGGAGAAAATTACTTTCATTAGCAGATGCAACTATGCGCACTTTCATCAGAGTTTGTGAGTTTGCCTACTGTGATCTGCCGTATGTAGAATCTTATGGTAAATGCTGATATACAAACAGAATTGTTTTCAATACCTTGATGCAAGAACGAATAGTTATAGAACTATTTGATTTTCAAGTTTCATTTCTGGCCATTACAGTTTTGTTCATACCAGAATGATTCCCTTTCCATAAATAGGGCGGTTTTTTTTTGGTTCGTAGACGAGCAAAACATTAGGATGGTATAAATTTCAGTTTTCTTTCTTTTGGTGCCTGGTTCATTGTCTTTTATGGCATTTGTACAAAAATTTTGTAGTTTCGTGCTATTTCTGTCAATCAAGTTTCCTTACTTATGTTTACCAAATCACTTTCATTCCAATATGACTCAATAACTCTTCCATTTCAATTTTGACATTAGATACATGTTATTTTCTGTTAAAAATTGAAAGGATTTTAGTTGCCATAGCTTTGTATGGGAATAAAGGTCATTTGGTATGCACTAATTCATGGTCCCCGCATTATTAGGGCGATATACACCTCCATGGCTTCAAAGTATTACTTAATTACTTCATATAAGAAATTTGGAACTGCGGTTTCAAATTATTAAATGGTTCTAAATTACGAGGTCCCTCACCAATAGCCCTTTGTGCAAATTTATAGTTCGACGAAAGTATAACTCTCAGTCTCTACTTTTTTCTTGAATCATATTATTAACAATTTGAAGTCTTGTTTCTGGTTTATAACATGTTATTTGGTATTTAATGTTTGAAAATGTTGCCTCTGCATGCTGTTTCAAGAGGAAGACGACGACGGAAGATGGTATATATATCTCCTCCTAACTAACATAAAACACCATATTTACTAAAGGGAGATAATAGTTTAATTTAAACATTATAATCGTTTGCTAGTATAATCGTTTGCACCAGCTAGTATGGTGGCTATGACCCTCTGCTTGTAACCGAGTGGGTTCGGGTTCGAATCCCGAGTAAGACATGGTTGTATCTTCTTCAAGAAAGAAGTTGGTCTTTCACCTGTAATGGATTTCCGTCTCGAAAGGAAAGCAGCTCACCCCTTCTTGTTATATGCTGGGATCATCATCTGTAATAAATGTGTATATTCTTCAGTTGTATTGTATGCTTTCTGTTCTTCACTTGTATTTCATATGTTCCCAGGATAAAAACACACAGCAACAACAATTGTTTGCTTTTGGTTTTGAATCAAAATTTTAGGAAAATTTCTAATAAAATGTCTATAGTAGTTATCTTTTTCATTTTTCAAAAACTACCGCAAAAAATTACACATTCGTGTGCTATATGCTTTCTCAAATTTTATTATTAAAACTAAAGTGGTATATATATATATATATATATATATATATATATATATAAAATATATTACTTTTTAATTATTTATAATATTTAAAATTTATTTGGACAATAACAAAAATGGAAGAAAATTAAATAGCATCCTTTCAGAAAAAAATGAAATTTGAAACCTTTGAAATTCGGCATCTTCACATTAACTTTATCTTTGTGTTTCCTCATATTCTCCACTAAAATTCATAAAAGATTACTGAGTATGGTAGGGAAATGTTTTAATTCGATGGATCGATCTTGGGCATGCTGACTTATAGTTCTATTGTCCACAAAGTGTAAATAAGATTTCAACTTTTGGAATTGGTTACATGACGTGGCATTTTTGACCAGGGAAATACCAAGATCTTCAGCATCTGACCAGTAGTCACGTTCACATACATTTGAATGATAACCAGTTAGAAGAAAAATTGCTATAAAAACACGCATTTCGTTAGCAGTGGTCAAGTAATCATGTTCGTTTTTTACATCTGTTGCATATCGCTCACACAGTTTCTTTAACAATGAGATGGTACACTTCACTGGAATAAATCTGCTGAAAATGCTCTGATGGAGTTTTTCTTTAAATGCAGTTTCCATTTGCTTGGGGAAGTCATTTGCAGTTGATTCAGATTGTGGTTCCCATTTGGTATGTTAAGGTGATTTCTTCTTTACCCAAGATGACTGGCGTCTTTTTTCTGCTCTTTGTTGTCGAAACACTAGAGCTAACTTTTTTTCAAAGGTTTTGGCGCACATAATCAGTGGTGTAGCGTCCGGGGGAAGAGGGCAATAGCCCCGTGCGGCGGCAAGCACCGCGATATTTCAATTCAAAGAATATTTCTAATTCCAAATCGCACCCGCGCTGACACAAGCCAAGCGGATCCACACTAATAGTTCAGTCATATTAGTCAAAAATAAGGGTCAACTAAGGAATGAGAGATAATAAGCTGAAAACTTTTATAGACCATTATTTTGACACTTTAAATGTTGTCTCAAAAAGTCTCATAAAATCTCCTGTCCGCGTCTTAAGATATTTAAGGTCAAAAAATCGGTTTTTTGCAAATATCTGGTTTTTAATGGCTTAATGCTATTTAAATCTTTATATTTAAAAATCTTCTGTGCGTGTGTATGTGACTAAACTCCTCCTTAACGGGTGGACCGATTTTGATGAAATTTTTTGTGTCTGTTCTAGTGGATCCGAGAATGGTTTAGATTCACAATTCGGTCCGACATCGCAATTAGTTAAAAAGATATTAATTACATGTGCGTTGATCAACAATTATCGTAACCTACAAATCTATTTGTGTAGCTCATTGATTACACACATTAGCAAAATTTTTTTATTTAAAATTATTTCTTATCAGAAATCTATACTAATAACAGAAACAGTTTTTGTTTGTGTTTCACTTCTAAGCAACTCAGAAGTATAAAGTTTGGCACATAATTGTTTTATGTCCTAATGATGTGCAGTACAAAGAGTTTTTTTTACACAAAATTTGCTTTAGTTTTTTTTTTTAAGAATAAATTTGTAAGTTATTTTTTTCCTTTTTTTTTTTTCAACAAATTTCATTTGTTGAAAAAAATGGGTTTTAATTAAGATTAATAAAAAAATATTAATTTGTTAATTTGGCAACAGTCATTTTTGTTTTGCTTATATTTTATTTGATTATTTCAAACAATTTCTGGATATATATTTGATTGTGTCGTTTCTTTTTCAGCTTAAAAAAATCATTATAATTTGGTTTAACGTTGCTTATATTTTATTTTATTATTTCGAACTATTTCTGAATATTATCGTTTGATTCAATTGTGATAACCGTATATGTAATGACGTTAGATATTGTAATAACTTTTCAATACAAATTTTCATCCAAACGGTTCAGATTGTTAAAGCTTATTCATAAAAATTTGGCATTTTTGAATTTAAGATGTGGGTACAGGATAACGCCTGTAGGGTCCGCTAGTTTAATATAAATATTGTAGAGAATAAAATTTTCTATAAATTTTGTTTGAAACATTTTTTATACATCAAACCATTATAGAGGGCGTTAAACACGCAGCGCTTAGTTATCTACGGCATAATGCAAGGTCAATCATTAGTCACGTGGTGTAATAAGCCGTATAAAGTCTTAAAAAATATACATAGCTAAAAACATTCGGCATTTTTCATTAATTATTATGTTACATTTAGTAATAGTTTTAATTAATCAAGTATATTTTTAATAACTCTCATCTGTTCGTGTAGTTAAATAATAGTTTACTGAAATTATAGAGTTTAATTATATTTTAATGTATACTAATTCCATTTTAAGTCGAAAAAAATGAAGTACAATTACTTTCAAATGAATAAACGTTCCAATTGGTTGATTTCGGTACAGATTATACCCGCACCTGCGGACTCCTATTATACGAACGTTCTATTTATTACTACAGTGGTGGCAAAAAGTCCTGAACACACTCATTTTTTAGCGTAATTTTTGAGTTTGACTTCATTTTTCGTTGTGAAATTATCTCACTATCTTAAATATTGTTATTGATTTTAATGTAATTTTATGCTGATTTCAAATCTACTACTAGTTTCTTAGTGACAAAATATTTTTTGTAGTAAAGCTGCCCGAACACAATAATGTGAAATATGTGCAGAATAAAACAATATTGAATAACATAATATGTAAAGAAAAATAACACGAAAATCGACAAACACGGTATATTTAACACACACGCACAAGCATTTTGAAAATTACATTGTTGTCACATGTTAGAAAATCAATACTTTATGGGGCAGCCGTTTGCTTTAATTACGGCTCTACATCTTTTTGGCAGGGAATGCACCAATTTCAAAAGAAGATCTTTCGTGACAATATGGTTGAAGGAAAATATTAAAGCTTCAATTAATTCACGTTTGTTTGAAGGTTTTGTAATGATTTTGCACAGCTCTGGGTTAAAACTATTTATTTTTTTACACGTAATCAGAATTCATAATAGCACAAAGAATTAGAAATAGGATAGGTAGCTTTCATCGAAGATTCCCCACAGAATCGGGAGAGTTCGCAGGTCCAAATGCGGATTCCGCAGACTTCGCGGTTTTCCTAGTTCGTTTCGCGGAAGGCACCTCACTAGGGCTCCCTCAAAAAAATCAGTCTTTTCGCGGGAGGAGCTTCACAACCGCTCTCTCTAAAAACTCGTATCGCTTCGAGGCTCACACAGAACCCTCAAAACACAATCTTTTATCGCTGCCAGGGGATTCAACACAGCACCCTCCAAAACGCCAAGTCCCTATCGCTGCCGGGGCTTCAACACAGCACCCTCCGAAACGCCAAGTCTCTCTTTTTTTCTGACCCTCTCACTTCCCTTATATACCCACAGATGTTGTTCCCTTTTCCGCCCCTATCGGACTCGGCTCTTTTGAACTTTTGTCACTCAAGCGCTCCTATCCGTTTCGACACATTCCAGCTCAAGCCCCACGGGCGCCGATGCTTGGGTACACATTGTGTTTCAATACGCGCTGCCGTCACCGGATCGGGAGCAAACAAAACACATTGTTGATGCATCTCTTGTGACGCCGAGGACCAAGTTCCGAACTTTCTTTCCAGGAATTAATGCATAGACTGGAATTTCCGCAACTTTGGCGGCAAGGGCGAGATGTCCGTAGTAATTGAGGGGAAGTGATCGGCTTCGTCACAGCTGCTTCCCCCCTTCAAGTGTCCATTTCATGGGACACTAAGAAGCAACATCACTTACTTGGCATGCCTGCGAGTTGTTCCGCATTCAGTGAGACTGTTCTCGGGCAGAGAAATTATCTTAATCACACACAGGGGTAATTAAAAATAACAAGTCAATTCCCTGCAAGAAAATTTTACCATTTATATATATATTCTTTTTTTATCAAATCACTTAAATGTGCATACCAAGAGGCTCAAAGATTTTCTAACAAACACATTAATTATTTTTACACATACAATACATACATACATTCAAGCACACAAAAGAAAGAGCAATTTAAAAGAAAACTAAAAAAACACATTAGTCTAACCTACTTAATCCGTCGGCATTCCCATGCAGTTTCCTGGTCTATGCCGAATTTAAAAATTAAATGGCTGCAAACTTAGAGCCCATCTTTGCAGTCTTGGATTACTGTCCCCCATTTTTCTTAGATATTTCAGGGGGTTGTGATCGGTTTCTATAATAAACCTTTGACCGTCTAAGTAGTGTTCTAGTCTTTTTAAGCCGAATATGATCGCAGCTAACTCCCTTTCTACCGTGCTATAATTTCTTTCTGCATTTGAAAATTCTTTAATTAGGTATATAATAGGGTGTTCCTCACCGTTTATTTTCTGCGACAAAACAACTCCGGCCCCTATATCACTTGCGTCCGTCTGCAAAATAAAATCCGTCGAGAAATCCGGAGTAAACAAAATAGGTTTCGAGACAAGATTTCCCCTCAATTCTACAAACGCCTTCTCGCATCCCTTGTCCTGGGTAAGTTTTTCCCCGACAATTCTCCACTCGTAAATCAGGTTTTGAAGGGTCATAAAATACCTCGTCATCGCACATTTGGAGGGGCTAAAACCTCTATTTTTATGCGAAACAGTGTGCAACGTAAATAATGCTGAGAGGATCCGTTTTTCTCCCTTTTCCTCGCAAAGAGCCTTCAAGGCGAGTTTTAAAATCCCCTGAACCCTTCCCAATGTGTCACTCAACGGGTGGCTTAACTGGTTAATTTCTAGGGTGAATTTCAAGGGCACACCTAGTAATCGGAATTCCTCCCCTCTCTTCGTCCCAACTCTCTCTAAATTTCCTTCCTTTTTCCGACAACATTCGCTTACACCCCATTTGGTTCTTTCCCCCAATACATGCTGGTCTTTGCACTTATTTTGCTCTGAACTAAAATCGGAGTTCTTTAATTGAGCTGTATCTCCTTCGTTTTTTTCGACAAACGCCGGAAATTCTATCGTTGGTTCAGTTCCGCCCTCTTGGGTGGGAAAACTGGATCCGCGTTTTCAATTGAAAAACTACTCGTCGCGTTTAAACCTGCCTCCCTTTCCTTCTCGAAAGGAACTATTTTACTAGCGTTTCGACTCACAATTGCGTCTATCATGAGCACACTTTTTCTCTTGACTGAATGAGTTTCGCGGTGCGATTGCGTAACATTTTATTATGGTAAGGTTCGCTCGGGTGGCTGTTTACTTTGACTGCTGTCTTCGTGTAAAACTCGTCTCCCTTGGTTTTAAATTTTACCTTTGCAAGAGGTAACCGATGACATACGTCATCCAACGGGCTTTTGACTAAAACATACTCTCCTTGTTAATCGTTCTCATTTATCCAACTACTTAGTAATTTACAATATTACAGGAAAAAGAAAAAATTGAACACACAGATCTATGGTAGATCCGGTATCTCTTAAACATTGACGCTCTATGCCATTTATTTCAAATTTAACCTTGAATTTTTCGAAACAGTCCTCATCCTCCGAGTTTACTCTTAAGCTAGCCACTGTTTCAAAATCGGTTTTGCACATGAGTTTAGGACAAGCTGGTTTAATGTGCCCAACTTTGTTGCAGTAGTAACAAAATCTTTGTTATTTTTTTGAATGGGTTTTTTTTTCCGAACGGTTTCTCCCATTCCCTTTCACTACTTTTAATTTGCGAAGTTCCCCGAAATTCAGAATTTTTAAAGGGTTCCTTATTTAAAACGTTAACTAGTTTATTTTTTCGCTAAGATGATTAACCTTGTTAACTACGACAGGTTGCATATCAAAAAATAATATATTTATATATGTGCTTCCGCTCACCTAATTTCATCGTATTTGGTTTCCTATGTATTTTTTTGTACAAAATGCTTCAATGGTCTAGCTTTTCTGCTAGTTACAGCTTTATAAATAATCAAGTACTGGGGGAGAGAAATTTCATGCATAACATTATTTATATATATAAATTCACACCTGCTAGCGTCCTTAAAATTGTCCCATGAATCGATAAAATGGTCCACTACCTCAATGGAAGCTCTTTTTTTTTTAATTGTTCGGTTACTAACAAATCTTTTAACTCCTTCAAATCTTTTATTTCCATTCCGGACAACCAATTTTCTAAATAAGACCTTAAGTCAAAAACTAAATCTGACCATAAAGTGCCTGGTCTTCGCTGATGGGATTCAAACCTATCTCTAAGGGCTACGGGAGTTAGCTGGAATCTATTTAAAATTAACTTTTAATGTGAGGGTAATCATCTCCTTTTTCCAACCGAACTAGGATAAATAAATATAACAGGGGGTAGACAATTCTTTCGCAATCAATTCAGTCGACTCCACAGGAAAAAACGACGTCAACAGAATGAGTTGTGAAACCCACCTGTCGTCCGACTGGCGTCAGTCTGTCCATAAAAGTTACTCCATTGAAAACTTTCTCCCTTCTTGGCTTGTCTTTCAAAAAACTGAATTTCAAAAATAAATTAATATCTGCATTTTTTGTATCAAATTGCACACAGATCTAGGCACTAAGTCTTTTAAATTAACCCATCTATCTACCCCTTGCCCTTCTAAATCGGCAGACGATACACTAACCATCTCAGTGGTGTTAGATAATATTAACCGCTCCAAATCATATTCTCTAGTTTGTCTTCTCTCCTCAAATTCCCTTTCTTTTTCTTCCAAAATTCCCTCCATCACCGCTTTGATCGTTTCCATATCATTTTTATCATTTTTTAAAATCATATCCTTAATTTCTACTTTTGTTTGATCGCCGTTGACTTCCACCCCTAATTCCCTTTATACTTCTAGCAAGTCACCTTTTCTTAATCTTAAATCTCAAAAGTCATCATGCAATAATATACCATAAACAACTAAACAAAAGTACTACCACAAATGAAATCACACATATACCCAAAACTATACAAACCTATCAGTACTGCTAAAAATACTCCAAGTACAATAGCTATGCAATAATATACAATAAACTAAACAAGAGTATTACATTTAATGAAAAAATCACACATATATCAAACAATACAATCCTATCCGTACTGCTAAAAAAACCCTGTTAAGTAACTATGCAAAAATCGACAATATGTACTTTACACTATAAAAGTGCGCATTTAATAATACAATAAAATAAACACAATTCTATGATTCTGACCATAACAAAACTAACATAATAAAAACACACTTTCATACCAAAACAACTCTTTTAGACTCTTGGCAAACAAAATTCATTACCGCGACATAAAATTCACTTAGATTTCCGAAAAATACTAATCTAACAGACAGATAAATAAACAGCTACTCTGCTCCGAGCATAATCTCAAAGAAAAAAGGACTTACCTACTCGCACACCGGGGAAGGTGCCTTTCTTTCGTCACTTGAAGGGTTCTCCTTTGTAGCTGCACCTTTTTTCTTTTTTCTTCAGCGAGCTTTTATCTCCGCTGATATAAATAGATCACAAAATTGACTGGAACAGTTTTTCTTGAGTCTCGCGCACACACACAAAAAGGTCCGTCTCACTCGCTTTAAAAAACTCTTTTTCCTATTCAGACGTTAGTTCTAAGCATTCATTCCATTTAAATGCCAACCGCTGCCACCAGATAATAATATAGCTGGAATGATTTTGCACAGCTCTGGGTTAAAAACTATTTATTTTTTTACACGTAATCAGAAGTTATAACAGCAAAAAGAATTAGAAATAGGATGGGTAGCTTTCATCAAAGATTCCCCACAGAATCTTGTAAGTTCGCAGGTCCAAATACGGATTCCGCAGACTTCGCGGTTTTCCTAGTTCGTTTCGCGGAAGGCACCTCACTAGGGCTCCCTAAAAAAAATCAGTCTCTTCGCGGGAGGAGCTTCACAACCGCTCTCTCTAAAATAAACTCGTATCGCTTCGAGGGGCTCACCCCAGAACCCTCCAAAACACAATCTTTTATGGCTGTCAGGGGCTTCAACATAGCACCCTCCAAAACGCCAAGTCCCTATCGCTGCCGGGGCTTCAACACAGCACCCTCCGAAACGCCAAGTCTCTCTTTTTTTTTTTTTTTTCTCACTTCCCTTATATATCCACAGATGTTTTTCCCTTTTCCGCCCCTATCGGACTCGGCTCTTTTGAACTTTTGTCACTCAAGCGCTCCCATCCGTTTCGACACATTCCAGCTCAAGCCCCACGGGCGCCGATGCCTGGGTACACATTGTGTTTCAAGACGCGCTGCCGTCACCGGATCGGGAGCAAACAAAAACACATTGTTGAAGCGTCTCTTGTGACGCCGAGGACCAAGTTCCGAACTTTCTTTCCAGGAATTAATGCATAGACTGGAATTTCCGCAATTTTGGCGGCAAGGGCGAGGTGTCCGTAGTAATTAAGGGGAAGTGATCGGCTTCGTCACAGTTTTTTCTTTGAAATTTCATAACCAATTTTTAACCATAAGTTCTCTATCAGATTAAAATCAAGAGACTGTCCTGGCCAGTTCATTCTATTCACAGTATGGACTTTCAACCATTTCTGGACAACCTTTGCACGATGACAAGGGACGTTATTGTCCTGAAAAATCCATGACTGATTCCCAAAAAGATCTCTCTCAGTTGGTAGCAATTTATTTTCTAGTATTTCAATGTAATCCAAGACTTTCACTGTTATGCTAACGATGTGAAGTCTTCCATCACCATGAGAAGACATGCAACCCCATACCATCACTTTTGTCGGGTACTTTACTGTGGGCTTAACACACTGAGGGATGAATTCCTCAAAGGTGTGTCGTCTTACATAGGCACTACTTGGATTGCCAGAAATACAAAACTGACTCTCGTCCCTAAATATTACCTTTTCCCAGTCTTTAATAGTCCATAATGAATGTTCCCTTGCCCACGTCAATCGCCTCTTGCGTTGAAATTCAGTCAGTAAAGGTTTTAGGCGTGCTTTACTGCCACGTAACCTAATTTCCAGCAGTCTTCCTCTAATAGTTCTTGGGCGCAAACTCACATTTGATGTCAAAGTCCATTGTTTCAAAATTTGCGAGGAATTAAGCTTTCTGTTTGAAAGTGAAATTCTGTGCAAGAACCTGTCTTCACGTAAAGATGTTTTTCTTGGTCGTCCTCATCACCCCCCTGTGCGCAATAAAATTTGTTTCAGAAAATCTTTTTAAAGTTATCACAACAGTAAAAAGCCACATGGTACTTTAGCAGTAATTTGGCGCATAGAATAACCTTCTTCCTTCAAATGTAATATTTTGTACCTTTTATTCTCAAGCAGATATGAAAATTTAGCCATAATTCCAATATTTTTTCCACAAACGCACTTCAAATTGCTTTCAATACCCTATTTTCCACAAGCACACAACTGCATTCAATACAATAACCACGTTTCCCCTTTTTCTTTCAACCCTTTTTCGCTACTGCCCTTTGATTGTTTGAAATAACGGAGCATTTCATTGGTGGAAAACACACTCACTCATTCTTACAGTGACTTTATGCTTTCTTGTCAAGGTTTTTTAAACATATCAATGAAACTAAATCTACAATTTGAAATCAGCATAAAAAATACATTAAAGTCAATAACAATATTTAAGGTAATGCGATAATTTCATAACGAAAAATGAAGTCAAACACAAAAATTACCCAAAAAAATGAGTGTGTTCAGGACTTTTTGCCACCACTGTAGTTGAAATACAAATGTTAAGCTGTATAGTAAAAACCACACAATTTTCTTTTTAACAAACCAGTTTCAACTAGCCACGCTCTTATTCGTTATATTTAAACTATATTTTGACAACCACGGACGTAAAATTTCTAGAATTATGGCTGATTTGTGTTTTATACGTATTGCATCATTACCACAAGGTGATCCTGTTAATGTGGTGCGTGGTTTAAAACCTTTGGTAGCAGCCAGTATCGAACGAAATGACAGCCACATTGATTTTTTAAATTCCTCAACCCCCGAGAATGTACATACCGAGTGCCGAAAAGTGTACATTAGTAGAAATTCGATTTCAACATCGAAATGACACATTGAAAACAACGAACATTTATCAGCACTTTGTGTACCTCGTAAAAGAAGTGAAGCGTTTGATTTTTAAAAAAACTCTGTTTATTTTGTGGTCAAGCAGCTGATGAAGCAGAAGAGACTAAAAAGAGAGAGAGAGAGAGAAGTACAGGCGCAAGATCAGTAAAATGAGTACTTTTGAATTTAAAGACAATGTCTTTAAAAAACAGAACGTAGTGATTCAATAGGAGAATTAGTAAAAGATCGTGTATACTTTGTGAGTATGATTTGATTGCTTTTGAAGCAAAATATCATACTCTCTACTACTCTAATTTCTTAAATCGACTACGATCTACTGAAAAGAAGCCTTGCCAAGATAATCAAGTCTCAGAAGCTATGGCAGAGATTTTTAATTACATCGAAAATCACGATGGTTCGCAATTTACATAGAGCTACTAGATGTCCTGGCGGGGTATGAGAACCAGATGAAAATACTATCATTACGTGACTTCAACAAAAGTATTTGATAGATGTAATAACTACGACAAAAGTAAAACCTTTTACAATCATATTCTTTCGGGATATACAAGCTTGGTAAGATCATAAAAAAGGGAACCCGAAGAAGAACGGTTACGAATTGTAGAAACTGCAGCAGCTATTATTCGTGAAAACATTCGGTCACTGTCGTTGAAACGAAGTCTTATCCATATTCAGCAAAATGTTAATCAAGGAAAATAAAGAAATACCAAAAAGTCTATTGCATTTCTTACAGGAAATCATAATTAAAAACAGAAAAGGAAAAATAGCTCATTCAGAAACAAAACGCACGTCAATAAATCATGCAATAATGGCTGCATTACTAGAACGATCATTTCATCAGAACTACTATTAAGCCTTTCTGTATTTCTTCATAGAAGATATGGATCTGAAAGACTAATAGATGGGCTATATAGCTTGATATTTGCAGCTTCGTATGTTAAGACTGTACGGTAAGAAATTTCAACAGCTTACCATCCACACACACACACACAGCCTCGTCTTTTATCATCGGAATCAAGCACACTAGTACAATATGTTGGAGACAATGTCAGTATAAATGTCCATACTCTTGATGGTAATAATGTTTTCCATGTTATGGGGATGATTAAAATTGTTATTCCAAAAGATATATATTGACCATATACAAAAATGTACAACCAAACCAAGTGCAAAAGAGTTAGCAGCAATATCACATATGTCTCTTCTAGCATATGAAAAACCAATTGTACCTGGATACAGCAAAATTCAAGTCAAAAATCTACGTGATGATCAAGCATTGACAGAAAAGTATTTTAACGGAGTTGATTTTTTGTAGTTATACGGAAAGTGGAAGAATACTTCATCGCGTTGTCTGGGTGGAATGGATTTCTTGAATAGCTCACTAAAAATAATAAGGATTTTTCTTCTTATCGGGTAATGTTTCTTTCTTTCATTGATCATCCTGTCAGAAATTTATACTTAACATTGCGCTACAAATATTGCCAAATTACATGGCCATAAAAAAAACGTGTTTAATTACTCTTGATCAACGTCTCTACCCTGAAGTTACTGCTCTAAAGTCTCTATTACTCTAAGAGGAAATTAGTATCTCTTGATATCGTGACAAAAAAAAAACAGGCCAGAAATGATACAGATGTTTTTATTGCAGAAACGGCCATTGAAGAATATGAACACAGAAGGCTGTCGTCATAGTAGAAGATATTGATTTGCTCGTCATTTTAATTGAACGCACTCAATTGCATCAAGAAGAAGTGTTCTTTAAAAAAGTTGGCAAAGGGATTGTTAAAACCCAAATATACTCTTCAAAAGTCTTGATATAAATATCCGCGCATTATAAAAAGCACATTTTATTTCTGCACGCCTTTAGTAGCTGTGACACAACATCTGCATTTTTTTAAAATAGAGGAAGAAAACTTACATTAGAATATTAGAGAATCTTCCGAATTTATATCAACTAGCTCAAGTATTCCAAGAAGAAAACTGTCCTGTACAAACATTGCATGAAAATGGAGTACGAGTCTTGTTGGCAATATTTCACCAACAAGTGCAGCGGCTCATCAACATATCAGACGTGTATATTATCAAATTCAAACTTGGTTAGGGAATTATTTAGAACCCCAGGAATGGGGTTGGATTCTGCGGAGTGAATTCATGCAACCGATTACGACAATATTACCGCCTACTCCAGATGAATTATTCAAAGCAATGTATTGCCACTGCAAAAATGGTTGCGACTCACGTTGTGGATGCCAGAAATCAAGGTGCAATACTCTTCAGCTTGTGGCCAGTACAATGGGCAAACTTGTTTCAACGCTTCACGATATGAAAGCGATTTCGATGAAGATTGTACTTTTGATCCCGAAATCCTACAAGAATTGAAGAAAAATATCCTTGACGACGAAAATAATGAGAATGAATTGGAAATTTTCAAGAAACTCGAAGACAATGATGAAGAGAAAGAAAAAATAAACATTCATGTTCGTCTTAGTATTAAAATTTTTGTAAAACCTCTTCACATCCGAATTTCAATTGTAATAGTATAAGACGATATTTCTAAATAAATTTATAATTAAAAATTACTTACTTTATTTTTTTCTACATTAAATATAAATTTAAAGTAGATTAGTAGTGTTAATTTTTATAATTATATTCTATATATAATAATAGATCATAATTAAAAAATACTCTAAGCATATCTTCAACAACTCTTTTGAACTACACAGTGCAGTTTTCATGTTAGTTATAAAAGAAATATGTACTTGATTAATGAAATCTATTACTAAGTGTAATGTAATAATTAATAAAAAATTCCAAATTTTTTTAACTATGTATATTTGTATAAGGATTGTAGACTTTATACGGCGTATTATATCATGCGACTAATGGTTGACCTTGCATTATGCTGTAGATAGCTAAGTGCTGCGTGTTCAACCTTCTCCATCTAAAAAATGGTTTTTTTATCTAAAAAATTTATAAAAAACGTTTCAATCAAAAGTTATAGAAAATTTTATTCTCTACAATATTTATAATAAATGTAAATTACATTAAACCGTAGAAAACGATATAATTGCAAAAAAACAGACTTATTTACCTTTGAACTTAAATATCTTAAGACGCGGACACGAGATTGTATGAGACCACATTTAGAGTGTCAAAATAAAGGTCTGTACGAATTTTCAGCTTATTATCTCTCATTCCGCAGTGAAACCCTAATATGACTGGACTATGATGCGGCAGGGTGGAGCGGGGTGAAGTCATAGAAACCAAAAGTCATAAAATTTTTACGACTTCGGTGTTTCCTACAATTGTATGCTCCAGGGGCGGCTCTAGGACCGAACAAACCGGACCCATATCCGCGGCGGAATTTGGACGGAATTTGAAAAAGACTTTTTTTTTTTTGCTATGAAAAAATATTATTTACACATGGAGCATAATTATTTTGTTTTAGACTGAATTGAAAAGTCGATCATTGTTAGTTAAATTTGCAACGATTATCTCTCTTAAAAAATAAAAATTGTACTACGTGGCGATTTGACTTTGCAAGTGTATGGGCACCCAACCTCGGGATACAAGTGCTTATCTTAACAAGATTTTCGCTGCGCTAATATAAAGGAGATCCCGGGAAATCGTCCGATTTCTGTACTTTTTGTATTCCCGGGAATGGCACGAGGCTCAAATAATCCATGAAGTAGCTATTTTTTACTGCACTAAGGATTTCAACCTCGGCTATAAATTTTAGTTGACCCTACTGAGGCATTTTGTGTGATCATTCTCCCCGAACTTCCCAGATAGAAGAATTTTCATTACCCCAGCAGTGGGGTAAGCGTGTCATAAAAGAAAAGTAACAAAAGTATGAAGAGTCGAGAATTTTTTTTAGCTTGTCGTGGGTAAGAGTAAAACCATGAAACTTTGGAGTCAAATCAGTTCTTGTCTATCGAACATTGCTTCGTGAACTAAAAATATTCAGTTTTTAAAGAAATCGCATTTCGTAACCTACCAGCACGACCAATCTGATCAAAGTTCCGAGATCTTGATTTATGTGCATAACATAAGTATTAATGCTTAAAACACTGTTTATTTATATTTTTTAAAAAAATTTCGGATACTTGTCTTTATTATGAGCTATTTAACTGAATTTGTAATTCGAAGAAGGGAACGAACCACCACAAACTGTTTTGGGGAGATAATTTTTAAGAGAGCTATCGAACAACTTTTTTTAATCATTATTTTTCTTAACCAAATACTTTCGTGTGAGATTCTTACATTAATATTTATTTATATTTATATAACACTAGCCATTACCCACCCGCTTCACTGGGTATTTCACGATGTTGTATAAATGTATACTGTTTACTTATATATGAATTATTGATATCTAGCATTAAGAACTCGATTGTATTGAAAAATATATTTATAGCTGTAACTCTCGCCTCTTGATATAAAATGGACATAAATTATAATATCTAATATTTCTATTTATATCTAAAAAAGATGTAGAAAGATTTTTTGCACTCACTTAACCTAATAATCAAGCGGATTTCCACCAAAGCAACTTTTAGTGGATCTCTACTCCATAAAAAAAAATGCGTGCTTAATTTCAAGTCTGATTCTAACAGAGCAAAAACGGAATTTTTATCATCAAAACCTCGTTGAGAGCATTCTTAGCGGATTCCAATTCAACAAAAAAAGCATGAAAACCAAATTTTATTATTTTTAGCAGTTCGAAAACTGGAATTTTGTCTATCAATACGCCCCAATAACTCTTCCCACTTGGAGTTGATTTCCGTAAAATCCATTCTTAGTGGAACTCTGTTCAACTAAAGAAACGTGCTCAAGAAATTTCGAGCAAATGGGTTAAATTAAAAAACAGGAATTTTTCTATAACATGCCTTAATCCCTTGCAACCCCACTCCTTTGGGGGTCCGTTTTCGCAAAACTCTTTGTAAAAGGAACTCTATTCCATGAACGGAACATACCTTCTAATTTCAAGCACGTGGGTCTAGTAGTTGAAAAGCGGAAATATTTATCTATATTACGCCCCTTAATTCCTTTCAGTGACACTTGAGATCAATTTTCCCCAAACCTATTTTTTATAGCGGATCTCTGCGCCATGAAAGGAATCCACTTACGAAATTTTACGACTGTACGTCTAACAGTTTAAGAATGGAGATAATTATCTATAACGCCCCTTAAGCTCCCGCAACGCAACTTAGGAAGCGATTTTCACAAAACTCATCTTATAGCGGGTCTCTACCCAATGAATGGAATCTGCTTACTCAATTTCAAGATTTTATGTCTAATAGTTTAAAAAAGGAGTTAATTGCCTATAACGCCCCTAAATTCTCCACAACGCCCCTTGGAGGTCGATTTTCGAAAAAATCATTTTGTAGGGAATCTCTACTTTATGAAAGGAATCTGTGTATTAACCCTCTAACTGGACACCTTCCTCCTGAAAAGTTATTCCGAAAGCGTTTAACTCTTATTTTGCGATTCCCTTCAAAAATGCAACAGACTTTTTTCCTTTCAGCTTTTAGAACTTGGGAGGTCCAACGGGGAAAATTTTACGACCCAGTTCGGTCGCTTTGAAAAGTAAGAACCAAGAGATCAATCGTTTACAGCTAGCTGTTAAGTTGCCTTGGGCAATCTTCTTTGAAAGCGTAGATATCCTCTCTTGATCAATCCTCTTTGAAAAAGATATGGTGTTTCTTTCTCCTATATGTTCAGTCACAGTAAAATTAAAAACGAAATGAAGGGTAAAAAAAGAGGAAAAAATGAAATAAATAGTATGTTAGAAGTTGAAAAATAATTATATTTTCTTCAAAGAAAATTTATTTTTCTGTCATTTTTTAAAAATTAAAATATATATATATATATTTTTGGTATTGCGATTTGAACCAGAAAAAAGCATCCTGTATTCATTTTTGAATATGAGAGTAAGAAAATGCGCTCACTTTCCTGTTTTTAAAAAAGTTATGAGGTAAAAAGAGTAAAGGCCTTATCTTTTTTTTAAACAATAAGACAATTAATGGTGCATATATTTATGAAATAAAACAGATTTTTCTCTATTCAATTATATTTTTAATTTAGAATAACATAAAAAATGATTTCAATACTTTTAATTTATTTAAATTTAAATCATATAAATGATATTTTTATGTTAACTGAACATTTTTCGGAAAAAATCTAAATTTTCATTCCTAGTGCTCTCCTTTTCGAACTGCTTGTATTAAATAAAAATATCTTTTCTACATCGGCATTTGTGATGGACATAACACACATTCAGTCAATAATTTTTAATTTTAATGGGGGATATACTTCTTCAAATGCGCATGACAGTACTTCTAACCATTTTCTACTCAAGTTAAATTTCTTATCTTTCTGTTTCTTTTATTACAAGGAAAAATGTCACACATCGATAACTACATTTTCACACAATTCAGTCATAAATTCTATTGTGAGAAAAGTTCTCCCTAATTAATCTTGTCTTTCAAAACAGTACACTTAAAACAATTTTGTTCAGTGAAGTTAACCGGCAGTTTCACAATGTATTCATACCAAATTTAAAAAAAAAAACAAATTTAACACTAGGAAATGTATCCTGTATTAAATTTTTCAGTATACACAAATATTTCCTGCTGTAGGGAAGATATAGTATGAGAGAGAGATGTGGTGTGCGGTTGTGAAAGAATTTTTTCGTACGTGTAGACTATTTTTGAAAATTTAAATATCACTAAAGCTGATCATATAACTGCAAATGAGCCTTATTTTAATGTGTGCTGGTATCAAAGTAAAACACTTTACAATATTAAACAGCCTATGGGTTTATACTCAATATCAAACTATTCGCAAAATGGCTTACAACTTCTATTCAAAATTGTAAAGAAACTGAAATATAAATATATCTTACTGCAGTCAAAAATATTCATAATATGTAAGTATCCTGTTGCTCCACTTATTTCTGTACATTTTAAAAACTGTAGCTGAATGCAATTTTTTATATTTATAAACGAGGCTTAAAGCTCACACAGTCGTAAAAATGTCCTTATCATTTTTAAATATACTACTATAAAACGTATATGGATTGTAAAATCAGTTGTAAAATCCTAAAAGCTTTTAGAGGAGCTAAAAACATGTAATTTTGGACTGATCAAATTTTTAATATAATACACAAATATACATGTTATTAAGCAAATACATTTGAAAAATCAAACTTCCTTCTGAAATAAACGTAATTGAAAGAAAAATGTTTAATTGCAAATGAGTGGAAATACATGTTTATCTAAGGGGTATCCCCAAAGTGAGGTAATCCTCAAACTTAAGACTCAAACTCAGAAGCACAACAATCCATGAGAGCCAGGAACTACTGTGCCCATCATAATACACGTGACCATTGGACGCTGAGGTGCATGAACAGATGTCCCGATTTGGTGGTCTGTCTGAAGAGAGACCTTCAGTGTTTAAGACCCGAAGCAAGCTTGGTACTCATTTATCGACCCAATGTAGCGGGGATGAAAGGCAGAGTCGACCTTGCGCAGCCCGTTAATAGAACCCCAGACCTGTGGTGTGGAAGCACTATACACTACCACTCGACCCTATTCGGTGAAAAATAAAATTTAATGTTAGAATCTTATATAAATGCCTAATGAATGAAGGAGTCCAAACTTTTTTTTTTCATGTAAACTGTTTAGACGGAAATGGTTAATTATGAACATTTCACAAGTTGCATAAATTAAAATTAACCGTTATAGTTAACATAAATTTTTAAGGGTACAAAAGGTGTATTTCGGCTGCACGAATTAATTTTAAAAGGAATACGGTTACGAAAAAGTAGTACAAATCTATCTAAAGTAGGGTTGGTTACTTTAGACATTGTCAATTACAATGTATTGGAAGCCAATTCCACAATTCGTAGTTATAAAAATGTATGGAAAATTACAAGATTTATTTTTGCATTTATAATTTATATACATATAATTTTTCCTGGGAGCTTTAAAAGCTAGAGCGGCATCCATCAAAACCGCGGTTCTCTCTCTGTTTTTCCAGATCGCCCCTGACTAAGCCGGCTCTGCCATAGTAAGCGAAAATGCCGGATTTTGTTTGTCAAGATCATTTTATAGCAGACTGCATTTTTCATGTATTTTAGATGGTCGTTTTATATTTTCTGCATCAATATCTTAATGTCTGAATTTAAAATTACATAAAATTCTTGACATTCGCATCAATGACCATGATATTAGTATATGAATGTGTCATCAAACGATTACATGACTAATATTAACACACACATTATTTTAACCATTTAATTGATATCAAGTATAAAATAACGCACACAAATTTTTTAAACTTTAAAATAAATATTTCGAAAACTACTTCAGATATACTCAAAAATTTTTATTCCTACGCTTTAGCTTCTCAGTTTTGCTTCTCTATGTAAGAATTTATTGTAATTGTATATTCATCAATTTTTTAGTATATTTTTTGCTCTTAGCATGCGGTTTTCAACCGAATTGTATGAAATCTTCGAAATATATTAAATGAATGATTGAATATTAACGTCGCACTGTTCAGCTACACGAGGGCTTTTGGCGACGGACCACGTAATTTTGAACCATGGTCAAGTGACGTGGACGACACCTGAGCTGGCACCCCCTCTCCTAACTACCCCACCACACCAACGGGAGGACGTTTCAGCTCTCGACAGATTTAACGTGCATCGCTGCCCTACACGGCGGGTCTTTAGTGGTACTGGGCTCGAACTCGTGACAAAGCAAGCCATGTTCCGATACCTATACCACTCGGCTACCGCGGCCGAAATATATTAAAAGATACCAAAGAAGCTATATAATAAAATTTGAAATTTTTATTATACTCAAACAATTGCTAAAACTTATGGTAAATAATTTTTAACTGCGCGATGCATTTTTTTTTTTTTTCGAAATTTCAAATGGAATTTCTAACATAAAATTTCTAGCTTTATAAGGTCGAGATTTCAAAACAAATCCAGATTTTAATTTCTTATTCAGTTAGCCTTTAAAAAAGATAAATGTTGAGGTATTTTGTATAAATAGATATTTTTGAACAATATATAATTCGAATGTTTTTCAATAGCTCGAATTTAAAATTGATTTTTATGTTTATTTATATGCATAAATGTCTACTGTAAATGTTTCCGTATATTTTTGATTACCATTTATTCAAACATTCAAGTTATAAAAAAATGTGTGAAAATCTTCATTCATGTTGTCTTTGATGTAAACTGAAGTTCAAGCACTTAAAATTCAAATGTAATTCGGTGTATTTTAACAATACATAACCAGGCACTGTACTTAAACTTCCCTGAACACTTGGGTTTTGAAATCTAAAAAAAAAAACTAATAAATCTTAATTAGTTTTTTTTTCGTTATTATTTTTATCAGTGTAAAAAAATGTTTCAAATGATTTGATGAAGTTTAAATTTATTCATTTTTAGTAGTTGGAAAATTGAAAAGGTTCCAAATTTTAAAGAGTTTGATGTTTTATTAATTTTTTCGGTATCTTATAATAAAATAATCATGTTTCAAAAACTGAAAGCTTTGAATAAGAAAAATGAAGCGAAATAGAATATACTTAAAAAAAGATATATAATTTGTCTAACTATATAAAATAGCAGATTGCCCTGACACGGCCCAACTTGTTACAGTTTGAAATTAATATGAAACCAAAAGGGAATTGTAACATATTTTTCTTATGCGTTGGGACTTTTGGAAACTTTTAAAATACAAGCTAGCAAAGGAACACACACTTCTTGGGTTGTAAAGAAATTTCTCCCCGATTTTTTACGATTGGGGGTCAAAACACGGGGTTCCCTGCGAACCATAAAACTCCTGCTGTGTTGCTTCCTCCGTCCCTCATTATCTTTCAAGATGTTAAACCTTAAAAGGGGGAAAGGAGTTCAGAAAAGTGCGGCTAATCCGCTTTTGAAAACGTTACTTGAAGGCAGAAAAATCCATGCAGTCCATTTTCGAAGCCTCTCTAGTAGGGCGGGAAAATCCGTTCTGTTCAGTTGGAGGGTTAAGTTTCAAGACTGTACATCTAATAGTTTAATATTGGAAATAATTATCTAGAACGCCCCTTAAACCCCCCCTTGGGGTTCGATCTTTGCAAAATCCGTTCATAGCTGATGTCTACTCCAAGAAGGGAATCTGCCTACCAAATTTCAAATCTGTAGATTTAATAGTTCCGGAGATATCGTGATTAGTCAGTCAGTGAGTGAGTCGCTTTTCTCCTTTATACGAGAAGTATAGATAGATTAATACAGCAATTCCATAAACAAGAAAACGGTTATACAAATAAAATCTTTTAAATAAATAATTATAATATTTTTGAAGCACGTAATTGTTACTTCAGCAGCAAATAAATTTTCAAATATTTAGATACTATACTAATATTTACCTCTTAGTCGTAAGATTAAAGAAATAATTGACTCATCTTCGACTGATTAAATTTCAAAATCATGCCTGTCAATAAAGGAACATTAATCTTAAATGAGAAATTTTTTTTTTTTGAGATTTTTAAATGTAACATTTTTTTTTGCCTTTAGTCCTAAAAGAAATCAATTTTATTAAAAAAAGATTATAACTTTTAATTTGGGGAAAGATTTTTCCTCTATATATATGATAAAATTGAAAGTAAAAAAAATCAAGGTGGTAACAGCATCTGCAAAATAAAGATAGTGTGGCATATATTTATTTATAATAAACTAAGTAAATTCTTTTGTATTCGAATTAGTAATAATTTCTTTTTTCAGAACAGTTATTTATTCCTTCAAAATACTTCTTTCTACAGATTTTGCTATTAATTATATTTGAAAATTATTTATCAAAACATTTGGAAGTGTTCATTGAAGTTCAAAGGTAGAATTTATAATTTCTGTCTGCTACACAAAATTATACTAATTTTGTAGGGAGCATGGATGAAAATATATTTGATACACTATTTATTATTTTAAACCGTTTTCAGTTTTATTAATTGTTTCATGACATTTATTTTTAATTTTTATTACAAATACAAACCTTTTAATGTGAAAATTTATGAGTCGAAGTTAAATCAAAAATTGAAGGGAAAAAACGGTATTTCCCTTATTTTATATAATTATTGATATTTTAAAATAACTTGTTTTAAAATGTTTAGAAATTTTGATGCATTTCCGGGAATGGAAAAAACCGGGAAATCAGAAACCCTAATTACTACGTTAAGGGCGACAAATGAGCACAAAACAGAATATTTCGCTTAGAGCAGCGTTCATCAAATTGCAGTTCTTCAAAATTCTGCTTTTATATACAGTTAAAAATTATGTCTGCCAAAAAGAGTTATTGTTTACTTTTCAAATTTATAAATTTCCTTTTAAAAAAACAACTCTATATGCACATTTAAATATTTGACTGGCTTACTGACAGGATTTATTGTTAAATGTGTATTTGATTTAACTTCTTTGCGGTCTCCAGTTATATATTTGCATCGAATTTGTTCCTTGCTCAAACCATTCACTAAACCTAGTTTGCGTACATGCAGCTTCAGTGGAGGTAAATTCGGTGATTTTTTGGCACGCTAGAACGCTGCTACTTTTTTTCTCTACGTCGACGCACCGATGGGAAGTTCTTGAATCCACTGGAAAATGTTTGAAGAGGACTCAAGACACACGTTGGAGTACTAGAGGTGATGCTGTAAATTATATTAGACACCATTACAAAGAAACTTTAACTGCGCTGGTAAGACTGACAGAAACGAGTAAAACCTGTAATACAGGCATAGATGCAGGAAGTTTATTAGCCGCTATGCAATCGCATTCATTTTTATGTTAGGCTTCTGGCAACCGTTACTGTGTGAAATCAATGATGCTCAAAATTGTTTGCAAACTGAGGGACTAAATATTCATCAACGTGCTAAAAAAATAAGTGCTTTACAGACCGTATTAGAAGCAAAGCGAGAAGAACTCGTGGATGACGCTTTAATATATATGCTAAAAGTTTATGTGAAGATCTTGAAATTTCTTTTGAACCCCCCAAGACGAATCAGGAAGAAGCATATATTTTGCGACGGAAGTAGTAAAGATGTTCAGTTATCGTACGAAGATGACTTGAGACGAACAATGTTTTCTTCAATAGACAGAATAACTGCTGAAATTCAAGAAAGATTCCAACAGTTGCAGAATCTAGCGCAAAAATATGATTTGTTAAGGCCTGAAGTGATATTGAGCATTTACGAACTTAACTTGGATCAAGCTCCTCAAGACAATAACAAAGAAGAATTCCAACTTGAGTGGGAACGTCTACAAGCTTTCGTAGCTGCAACAGAACCAGGCTGTAAAAAAGAACTCATTAGGTCCGGCTCTCTGGGTTTTTAAAAATATATTATTGAGTGCAAACTTGAAGATGTCTTACCAAACATTGTTATAATATTGAGAATTTTTTTAACATTTGCCATCAATAATATGCCAGTTGCGAGAGAAGCTTCTCTCTCTCTCTATATATATATATAAATAAGCTAAAATTAATGAAAAATTATCTCAGATCGACTATGTAGGCTAACAAATTTAGCTATTCTGGCAATTGAACATGACATACATATTGATATTGACAGCTGTATAAAAGATTTTGCTCGTAAAAAAAACACGAAAAGTGCATTTTTAATCAATAAAAGAATTTAAAGCTGCTTTTTGATGTGTAACATCATTCCTCTCGATTGCCGAATTTTGTTGGGTGATTTCGTCGAAAGGGACGGATGTGGGTAACAGGAAGTGACGTAAGCGCGCGCTATTTCATTTGACCAATGAGCGTGCGTGATGGATCTCTTCGCTACCCTCGCTTCGAGGAGGTCCAACTCGCTTGATATATATAGTGCCTCTTCACTACTCGCATAGGGTCCAACTCTAATAGGTAGTTTTTCTTTATATTGTTTAAGTTAGCATTTAAAAAGATTCGAATTCTTATTTGGGATAAACTTACGATCCTTACGCTCAATTGTCAAAGTCAAACTATATTAATAATTATATTTACTGTTAAGTGTCTGAAAAAGTTCAACATTCTTAAGAATATGCGAGTAAGTAATATGGAATTATTCGAATAAATATTTTAGTGCATATCTTTTTCATACTTTGACGTTAATTCCTGTCGCTGTCAATAGCAAACAGAATAACTCCTACGTTGACTCCTCACATGGACATTGTTTATCGTCAAACAGGTGGACTGGGTATTGCTAATCAAGATATTGGGGACATATGTGCGGCAGAATGCATATTCGAAAATAGACAAACAGTGAATTCGGAGGCCGTATACATTTCTCCGAATCAAGCGGTTCAAAAAATTAAAGATTTCTTGCATTTTGTACTTTTACCATATACCAAAGATGGTTCTGCTCTTTTAAAAACAAACTAGCACTCGCTTCCCATGATTTTAAGTCGTGATTTCAACGTTAACTACAGTTTGCCAGAAGTTGAGAGCCATTCATAGCTTTTCTGACCGATTAACTAAAGCTCGAAATGAATACAAATCGAAATATTTGGACAACTAACAGTGGTACTGTTATTGATGCTGTTTTTCAACGGTTTATTAAATACTTTCAAATCACGAGTATATGCGTCATATTTTACCTATCATAAGTCTATTGTATCGATTCTTCCCCAAATTCAACAAAAATAAATACTTTTAATTAAAAATTGCGTTACTCTTAAATAAAATTTTCATTAGATATAATATTATTCGATAGAAAATTATTTCCAATTATACTCGATTCAAAACTCAATTTAATCTCACTCAATTCAATCACACTCAAAATCATGGGAAACGAGAGATTGTTTTTAAAAGAGCAGAACCATCTTCGGTATATGGTAAAAGAACAAAATGCAGGAAATCTTTAATTTTTTTAAACCGTTTGATTTGGAAAAATGTATACGGCCACCGAAATCTATGTTTGTTCATTTTCAAGTCTATTGCATCCACTCTTCTCCAAATTGAACATAAATAAATATTTTCGATAAAAAAATTAAATTACTCCTTATGTTAAATAAATAAAATTTTCATTAAACATATAATTAATCGATAGATAGTTATTTCCAATCACACACACATACTTGACCTGTTAGATTTTCTCGGTGACGTGCTTTTTTCCTCTCTGCTCTTAGTGTCAGAATACGCCTAACTTTCATCAAATAAAGATCCTGTTTAAAAATTCAGTCTGATTCTGGCTTCAAAACATGCCATATATATATATATACATGTGTGTGTGTGTGTGTAGGAGGAGTGTAAACTAATAGCAGGAATTGAAAAAACACCCAACAGTAGTGCGATGCTAAGTAACTGGGTACAATCTTCCAGTCATGTAAATTTGGCAAGCCTTGTAGTATCGTTAGAAATTGCAAAAGAGGAAAACCATTCATAGATAATCGGTACGTCAAAAATTGTTTTATACATGTATCTAAAGAACTGTTTCGTAGTTTCAAAAATAAAGGATAAATCATGAAAAGAAGAAAAAAATCAAAGATTTGCCATTATCTGCTAAAACAGTACAAGATAGTACTGCCAAAATGTCTATAAATGTTTAAATGGATTTTAAATATGAATATTGATTTTTAATACGTATGATTTGAGTTATTGTGTAATAAGAAAAAATGATAAACTAAATATAATATGTACATATCTAAGAGATAAATTGTAATTATATTGTCACGAATTTTGTGTAAATATTTTGTATTTGAGTGTTTAATGCATTTATATTACTCTATGTTATATTTATTTCGTGTTAAAATTGTACTATTCACAAGTAATGCCACCCCTTACGTTATAATGGCGATTCAATGAGAACTTAGCGAAATCTTGGCGGTAGAGCCAAGTTGGCATTATTTTTAACGACCATGTTGGCGAGTTCGGAACCCTCTGGAATCTTCTAGAAAGTAGTAGACTAGGGTCACGTTCAATGACACGAGCGGTCATATTTCTGGAAGTTTCTGTCGAGCTTATAAAACGATGCTCGACGGTACGGTGATGAGTCTTGATTAAGCCAGCGAGTAGTGAGGATAGTTTTGACTAGCGATTAGCTTGGCTGTGCTTGTGAATAATCTTTACTTGTATTTTTAAACACTGGACAATAGTTGATTGCTGTTGAAGCCCTTCGGATAATTACTCTGTGAATATTGCCGCTTAATCCTGTATTTAAAGGATTCGATTTTGAGAATAAATTCACATCGCTCTTAAAGAACTGTTTATTTTCTTTGTGATTGTTTTGCATAAAATCCCCGAACCCGGATCTACGTAACAATATCAATTCCTTTGATTTTATACATGTGAATGTATTTTAAAATATAATTCTGGTCAGTAAGAAACCGCACAGTGTTTAAATGGTACAGTGTTAGCTTGAACTTTCAGTGATACATTCTGTTGACATTTAAAATGATTTTAGATAGTTTTGTTCTTTGCACAGAAACTTTTCCTTTATCAGGAAAAGTTCTCTCTAGAGGAAGGAGGAGTTTCTAATGAACATTACAAAAAACACCAGTTGATTTCATCAGGAACGAAAAGCCAAAAGTCATTGCCTTAAATTGTAGGGAGCACTAGCTTTTCCCGAAACCCTTTCCCCCTACGCATTCCCAGATAAGCTCCACTAAAGGACAGGTTGTGGAACTCCCCGTTTCGAAGTCATGCAAGACAGATTTTACGAGCAGAGAAGCAAACTGGTTTTCCAAACAGTCGCGATTGGTACGTGAGAGAACGGCGAGTTGTGTAAGATGGCGGATGGGCATGTGTTTGTAATCAAAACGGAAGAAAATATCTCTAGTGTGACTGTCTGTTTTCGTTTCCAGTACACCACAATGGTGACAAGATTTATGCTTTTTAGCAAATATCATCGAAAAAAATCAATTAAATACATTCCTACAAGAAAAAAATAACTCAATAATCAATGTATTTCAGAAGAAATTGTCCTCTGAATATCAACTGAAAAATAATTACATTCAACACTTTCCATTGATGAAAGAATTTAAAAAATTCAAAATGCATTAATTACGTCAAATATGCAAAAGAAATAAGCAGACTTACAGCTCTTTTGAAAGTCCTTTTACTAATTTATTCAAATAAAAAATATTTGAAATACATTCATCTCCCTTTCATGTCAATGTATACTCGGCCCCAGAATATCTCCCAAATGGAACTGATTGATTTACAGAGCAATAATGAATTAAAAAAGTTTTTGAAACATTAGAATTCAAAATAGATTTTAATAACACTTTCTTCATGTTTGTACACATGAAAAATAATGAAAAGAATAATAATTCAATCTATTTTAAATTTTCACTCCAATAAATGTTTGTAATGGGTTCAAATCAAACGTAAAGATATATATATTTTTATATGCAGCCAGAGGGATTATACAAATTTTCCAAAGTGGTGTCTAAAGTTATTCTGGTAGGCCATCCCTGTTCTAAAAGAATACAACACAAATGTATTACAAAAAATGAAAAATTCCAACTCTCAAAAAAAATAATTGCTCAAGTAAGTAACAGTTTTTTTTTATTTCACATCCATATAGCCTTTCCCTTATGTCGAGTCAAATGAATCAAAATTATAACAATGTTGATTTTTCACAAGCCTTCAACAAATACTTGCATTTGTAAAAACCAATTTTCAAGTCAAGACTCTGTGCGAAAACTTGATGAAAATTTTAACAATTATAAAGCATTAAGATTTCCTAATGAAAGTCTCTAATCTTGATTTTCCAAAAACAAACTGTTAAATAATTTTGAACATAAAGCTTTATAGTTTTGGGAGGCATGAAAGTGCGGAAATGTGTTCGTATGTAAAAATTTGAGAAAGCATTTTCAGAAATTGCACATGCATAAAAATTTTCCTTGGTATGGATAAATAAATATCTTTCTATACTACTACTTCGATAGAAAGTTCTATGTTGGATTTTTCACACTTGACACTATTCTTTTGTATGAATGTGGAAATATCATAACTCATCTATCCAATAAAAAAGGAGAGAAGCAGCATATTTAAATATATGATATCCTTAAGAGAAAGGATGGATTTTCTTTATATATAAATGCCTTTTTAAGTTATTACTTTAAAGAGAAATCATTGAGGAATATTTCACAAAAATGAGACATTTCCATAGTATGCATATATACATAAATGTTTCTTTAAGGAACCACTTTCACTGAAAGCTTTGCTATTTGTTACTTGCCTAAGGCGTTTCCTTGGTATGAATACGTAGATGTACATTTAAGTTACTATTATGAGCGAAACCCTTGTAGCATATTTCACAAACACACATGAGGCTTTTCCTTGGTATGAATATACGTAAATATTTCTATAATGAGCCACTTTAAGAGAAAGCATTGTTACACATTTAGCCAGAATGAGTCTTTTCCTTGGTATGAATACATAGATGTGAAATTAAATTACCCCTTTCAGAGAAAGCTTTGTTGCATATTTCACAGACATAAGGCTTTTCTTTGGTATGAATACATAAATGTTTCTTTAAGGAATCACTGAAAGAGAAAGCCTTGTTGCATATTTGACAAATATGAGGTTTTTCCTTGGTATGAATACGTAAATGATTTCTTAAAGAGCCTCTTTGAGGGAATGCCTTATAGCACATTTCACAAACGTGAGGCTTTTCCTTTGTATGAATACGTAAATGATTTTTTAAGGAACCACTTTCAGAGAAAGCCTTGTTGCATATTTCACAGACATAAGGCTTTTCCTTGGTATGAATACGTAAATGATTTTTTAAGGAACCACTTTCAGAGAAAGCCTTGTTGCATATTTCACAAATATGGGGCTTTTCCTTGGTATGAATACGTAAATGTTTCTTTAAGGAACAACTGAAAGAGAAAGCCTTGTTGCATATTTCACAGACATAAGGCTTTTCCTTGGTATGAGTACGTGAATGTGCATTTAAAGTACCACTTTGAGCGAAAGCCTTGTTGCATATTTCACAAACATATGGCTTTTCCTTGGTATGAACACGTAAATGCTTTTTTAAGGAACCACTTTCGGAGAAAGCCTTGTTGCATATTTGACAAATATGAGGCTTTTCCTTCGAATGAATACGTAAATGCACAATTAAATTATCACTACGAGAAAATGCCTTGTTGCATATTTCACAAACATGTGGCTTTTCCTTGGTATGAATACGTAAATGATTTTTTAAGGAACCACTTTCAGAGAAAGTCTTGTTGCATATTTCACAGACATAAGGCTTTTCCTTGGTATGGATACGTAAATGTCTCTTTAAGGAATCACTGAAAGAGAAAGCCTTGTTGCATATTTCACAGACATAAGGCTTTTCCTTGGTATGAATACGTAAATGTTTCTTTAAGGAACCATTGAAAGAGAAAGCCTTGTTGCATACTTCACAAATATGAGGCTTTTCATTGGTATGAATATGTGAATGTGCATTTAAATTACCCCTTTTAGAGAAAGTCTTATTGCATATTTCACAAACATATTTTTCTTTGGTATGAATACGCAAATGATTTCTTAAATTATCGCTTTGAGAGAAAGCCTTGTTGCATATTTCACAGACATAAGGCTTTTCCTTGGTATGAATGCATAAGTGTCTCTTTAAGGAACCACTGAAAGAGAAAGGCTTGTTGCATATTTCACAGACATAAGGCTTTTCCTTGGTATGAATACGTAAATGTTTCTTTAAGGAACCACTGAAAGAGAAAGCCTTGTTGCATACTTCACAAATATGAGGCTTTTCATTGGTATGAATATGTGAATGTGCATTTAAATTACCTCTTTTAGAGAAAGTCTTATTGCATATTTCACAAATATGAGGCTTTTCCTTGGTATGAATACGTAAATGTGAAATTAAATTACTATTTCGCATGAAGGCCTTGTTGCATATTTCACAAACATAAAGCTTTTCTTTAAGATGAATACGTGAATGAGTAAATAAATTACTATTTTCAGCGAAAGCTTTGTTGCATACTTTAGAAACATTAGGCTTTTCCTTGGTATGATTATGTAGATGTTCATTTAAGACACTAATATGAGCAAAAACCTTGTTGCATATTTCACACACATGAAGCTTTTCCTTGGTATGAATACATACATATTTCTTTAAGGAACCATTTTCAGCAAAAACCTTATGGCATATCTCACAAACAGGAGGCTTTTCGTTGGGCAGATTACTCAAGTGATGTTTTAAGATATCATTTCGAGAGGTAGGCATTTTGTTAGTTTACAAAATTTGAAATCTTAAGAGAGATCTTTATTTATTTATTTCTTATTTTATTTTAAGTGATGAGAAGAGGGTGGATCTTTTTTGTGGAGAGCAGTTTATAATGATATAATTTTGTTTGAGACTTTGTATCTAGTTGTATTTTAAATTAGTGCTGCACTAAATGAAATCCAGCTGAATATCGCATTTTTCAATCAAATAAGGTATCATAAAAATGTTTTCAGTTCAATTAGCTGAAAAATTCTAAAATGTATTCAATGATTGCAAAATTACAGGTACGTGAAAATTTTCAAAATTGCATTCTCTACTACAATTTAAATGAAAACTAAAAAAGTATGTTACAATACCTGTATGACATACTTTCTTTGAGCAAAATTCAGAAAGGACTTGGCCCAATTTATGTTCCAAAGAACAGTAAGCATGCAGTGAACGATAAATAGCAAGCTGCTCTGTTATAATTGGTGAATAATTGGTTTGTGAAGTAATAACCTTTCCAAAAAGTAATACTTGTAGTGCACTGGCGTAGCTACTCCTGAGTGGGCTTCATATCAAAGATTCATTAAGGGCCCTCTTAATAGTAAAGGAATTTTTGTTTATACGTGCTGGAGCAACTGTAGCTTGAACGTGCCGTATCATGGATACGGCTGAAACGGCGGTAGCTACACCCGTTTTGGTGATTAGCCATGTAACTTTAAACAATTGTTATTAGCAAGCAGACGAAGACCTTTGAAATCACACAGACATCTTTTCTCCAACTGGATATCTTAAGAACTTATGAGTGGTTAAATTCAAAAATTTCTTGCCAAAATTCGTATGATTAAACTACTTTTCCATGAGACAATTTACACAAAATTGTTTGGGAGTCAGCATCAATCAAATGAAAATAAATAGACAATTTTTATAGAGAATAATTTCAATAATTCCCTTTTATAGCTAATGATGTGATGTCTTACTTGAGCGAGAAAATAGTAGTTTCTTTTCTAAACTCCTAAAACAGAATCTTTTTAATTTCCATTTATGAACCTTCCACGTAAACCTGTGCTAAAACACTCCATTTTTCTCTAAAAACTGCACAGTTTTTGTTACAGATATCTTGGATTTTTTCTATGCCGCTTACTTTCTTCCTTGTGTTGGTTTGACTTTGGAATATTCTGTACTTGCCTAAATTCTCCTATTCCTCTGAAAATAAAAATAACCATAAATATCAATATCGAAATTATAAAAAACATAGCACAACTAAAAGATATAGTTAAACAAAATAGCTGCATCCCACAGTTTCCAATTTTCATAGATTTTAGTGAAACAAAACTCTTTCAACATTACTATACTATACCATTCTAAGCAATCATTAGCATTTTAAATTTTTCAATGCAAATACTTGCTTCAAATTTCACAAGAACAATATTTTATACACTTTGATTTCACAATACATCATGCTACTTTTGGTAGACTCAAATAATTTCCATTTAGTGTATTATTGAATTTGCCCTGTCCCTTTCCAAAAAGCCCCAATCAACTTTCTTTATCTAAACTACATTTTGTTCACCTAAACTAGGCCCAATTGGGTAGATAGAAAATGTACCAACCTGATTTAAAAATATTTCTATGCTGTTTTGAAATTTAAAATAAAGCTAACGCATAGCAATTTGTAAAAAGTGTCATAATTTTTTTAAAAAAAATAATTTTAAAGATATAGTTCCAATTTTTCTTTCAAAGTGACAAAATAATTAATTTTTTTTATCAAAGTGATAAAAAAAATTAGTTATTTAAAAACAGTCAAAGCAATGACATGCGACGGTTCTATCCCTGTCCTTCCATTAATAAAGTCTTCTTGGGAAATCTTTGGTCTTTCAAATATATTTTATTCACAACCAACCCTCTGAAGAAGAAACCCTGATTATTTAAATTAGGTCTGCTATATATAGTCTAGGTTTTCAAGCTAGAATGAGAGAATGTGAAGAGATAGGATAGATTGCTACACCGATCAATTATTCAATTTTATAGTGTATTTCAGATATTTGATAAGTGACCGAATTAAAGTAACAATTAATCACTAGTTTAATTAGTGCTCATATAATTAGGAAAGTAGATTCAATCCTGAAATAGGTGGGTTAGTACTTAAAGCTTTCTCCAACTTTGCGTACCTCGTTATTTATCCTATAATGCTTAGATTGTACGCATCTCTTATTTAAAAATTACTTGAATTCATGTTGCTAATTGTGTGATCAATAAATAGATTGTTTGGGGACATGGCTAGTCTTCTTTCCCTTCCTCCCACATCCCTCAGAGTTGAGCCAAAGGTCCTCACAGACATGATTGGATGATCATGATCACAAATTTGGATGCAAACCTGTTTTGAGGTAACTTTTCAGACAATCTTGCTACGCTTCCATGCCAGTATATGCTATTCATAGGGAGCACCATCTAGTAGCGACTTTCACTACCAAATTGTAAACTTTGAATTTTATTTAATTCAAACTCTTGTTGAATGCTTTTTCTTGCAGCAATTTAATTTTCCTAAGAGTACCACAGACAAACTGATACTCAATGGATCTTTTACATGCCACATAATTTTATGACATGAGTGCCTACAATTTTGGCATCCAGAAAATCTACCTAATCCAGCTAGGGTTGAACCTGTAACCTTGAGCTTAAGAAGCAGGCACGCTACTTTTAACGAAATGATTAATTTCTTCAAAATCAATTTAACAATTCTATGAATATTACTTAAACAACAATTAATATCTTAATTTCTAACTACTTATGATAAATAATAAAATGTTTTACTTAATTTGTAGTATGAATGCAGCGTATTGTTGTAATTCTGAAATGTTATTTAAAATTCGCCACATGTATATGATGTTCCCTCTTTTTCAGTTAATATTTAATAAGTAGTTTTTAATACCACCCTCCTCTTAGCTTGTGCCACTCATTTTTTTATGGAGACTAAAATGTCGCTCTGTAGTATGAATTATTTTCATATCTATACATGTTACAAATTTTTGTGCGCAATCACCAAGAAAATCATGAAAAACAAGGAATTGCATGATTTTTAGGCCAGCCATCCGGTGAAGAGGTTAGCGAGACTAACTGCTGTGCCATAAGGCCTGGGTTGAAATCCCGGAGAAGGCATGGATGTTTGCAAATGAAGAGTGCCTTCACAGCATGAAGATACTCCAAATAGCCGTTAGGTCGCAAGTCCTCTCGTGAGGTTTGTTGAAGGAGGTGGCACCCCTGGGGTGTTCTTCCTCAAAATTGGGGTGGAAACGAGCCAAATCATGTAGTCGCCTGTTTGGTGCTCAAATCTACAGCTAATGACAGGCATACAACTTAGCCATTTCCATGATGAATTTTGAGGGCCTTCATCTGGTCTTTGCCGATCAGGTGGCAACAGCAACACACACAAAATTTTTAGTCTGCCTTTATTGCCATCATAAAAAAAAGTACAATTACCTTATTTATGGAAATTCCTACAATCTTTCTCTGCCACAACCTAAGGTTTTGGGGCATAAATTACATATTTATGAATTTATGGATTAACTATTTTGTGTTTTACCCACTAAACATTTGTCTAGGAGTTTTGGTTCCAATAGATCATTGAATATAGGTCTTATCGGATCCATTACTGTCATTGGAAATTTATTATTGTGTTTTAAAGTTTTCACACAACCCTCTAATAACTTACTTTGGAATTTACACAAAGAATAAGAACCTACAGGGAAAACTGTGCTATGGTTCTTCGTCACTTGAACATAGATGGAAATATACAGCCAAAGCAGCTTTCCGCATCTGTCGTGTCTTCTCTGATTGCATTTCCTTAGTACATTGTAATCAGGTCACTCATTCTGCCAGCCAACTGACTTCCGTTCACCAGGTTTGGAGTTCTTTGTTTCAGTTTTCATAAACGAGTCTCCATTCTTTTTTCTTTTGGACACGTCCAACACATTTAGTTTTTGTGACTGGGATTTCTTCCCCATACAGACTGGATGCAGAAATTAATGAAAAAGTTCAGGCACCTCCATCCCCAATGTAAGAAATATATATCTCATAGAATGATGACTTACTGAGCACTGAAATATATGAACCATTCCCATAGTTTTCATCATGCCAGCTGAGTCATTGTGGTTTTTTAAACATTTTTTAACATAAAGAAATTTCCAGTTTTTGCAAGCGGGTGACCTTTTTCTTCCTTTCCAGGACACTAATGTCAGAAGAATAGCCACAGGTTTTCCACGTTCTATCTCTATGATTACAATATTGGATGAATTTGTTAGGGTCACCTCATCCAAAGCTGCACTTAACATTGAAGATTATGCAACATCTTTACTACACAATTGTATTTTGTTTATAACATCATTGTACGATTTCTTCACAACTGGTGGAGGCAAGTCCATGACAGAAAATTGTCATTGCTTCATGAACCTGTCCGATTGCCCTCATCGCATAAACAAAACGTCTATTTATTTCAATGATATTTTTTCTTTTCTCCTACACATTTGAGTTTCTAAACGAACAATTCTTATGCTGTATGGAAAAATCACTTGACACAAATTTAACATTTTTCTGTTAGTGTAATTTTTCCATCACACTTTTTAAAAGAAACAAAATTTTGAATGTTTTTAAAAGCAATATTTCTGCCAAACACTCTGTTGAGACTATCTGAATTTTATTTCATTCAGTCGTTTCTCTAAATATTATTAATTATGTGGTTTTCCAAACATAAAAGATACGAGCTTAATACATTAATCTGAATCATTTTTTTTATATTCTATTCTACCACTATTATAAAAAGGTTGCCATTCACTCAAAACAAAACTTTTCCAATCATAGATAAACAATTAGCACGCATGCGATTACTAAGTTTTTAAACAAAGTAAAAGTACAGTAAATTGAATAAAGTTTCAGAAAATATAAAAAACAAGTTAAAAATGCTAATCAATAATTACACATGCTCTTCAGTTTCAAAATGAAAAAAAAAAAACGACACATTTATCAACAAGAGGGCGGGCTTGTAACATCCTCCCACCTTTCGATTTTTACATTATATTAAGAGAATAAAAATCAAAACAATTCAATATGTAAACAAAATTATTAACACTGAACATATGTAAGCAAAATATGAAAGTACATAAATTAAAAAAAAATAGTGATAAAGTTCAAAAGTTAGTAATAACGGACAGGTTTCATAACTTTTCTTCCACTTCTAGTTTTCTTTTCACAGTCACTATTTTCGGAGTTCAGGATTTTAATATCTTTATCAGAAGGAACAGGATCTGTAACTGAGAAAATGGTAGGATCATCAGTATTTAATTCTAAAGGGAACAATCGTTGTACAGGACGAACAATTTCTCCACCAATCGTTTTAAGTTTTACAACCCTAGTGCAATCATCTTTTCCTCGAAACATGCCAATAATCTTTCCTAGTGGCCAGTCTAATTGCTTTTTTGTATCACTTCCAACTATAACAATGTCCCTCTAATTTTACTTGTCTAGCTTCACTCCTGTTAGATCACTGGACTGGCATACTTAAATATTCATCTTGGTATCTTTTCTGCAAATTATCTCGCAATGCGTGTTGATACTGGTATCTTTTGGAGATATTTATTTTATCCAAATTGTCTAAATCAGAAACTCCCACAGTTCATGTCTCTTGAATAAACATCAAGGGAGTCAAAGTCATTTGGATCTTCTGACAAACAGTTCAGAGGTCTAGAGTTAATAGTGGCCTCAATAACACAACGGATAGTGAATATCTCTTTGTAATAAAGAGAGGCTTTTCCTAGAACTCTTCTCAACAGCTTCTTCCCCATCTGAATTAAGCGTTCCGAAAATCCACCCCACCAAGCAGCGGTAGGAGGGTTAAATTTCCATTGAATTCTTAGAACAGAAGCTGCATCCACAATTCTGTTCTAATCAAGGGCACTGATCCAGTTGTTGGCATCAGTAAAATTAGTTCCATTATAGCTGTTTATAGTTTATGGCCTTTCTCGTCTTGCAATAAATCTTCTAAATTCTAAAAGGAATCTATTAGTTGAAAGACTTTGTATTAACTCAAGATGAATGGCCCTATACACAGCACATGTAAATAAAAATATCCATGCTTTCTTGCCACCTTTTAAATGAAGAGGTCCTGCTAAGTCCACTCCAGTAATTTCAAATACCAAAGCTTCCCGTACACGGTCTTCTGGCAATGGAGCAGGAATTGATTCAATTCTTTTAGCTGCATTTCTTTTACACCTTAAACACTTTGATATAACTCTTTGAACAGTCTTTTTGCCCTGTAAGAACCAACATTTTTGGCGAATAATGGTTAGAACTACTTGAGGTCCAGCATGTGAAGACTGCAGATGACGTTCAAAGATCCATCTTTCTACTAATGGGTGATCTGATGGTAAAAGCAAAGGGCATATGAAATTTTCTGCATCATTTTTACGAGTAATTTTAGTTTTCAATCTGATTAGCCCATAGAATTGGTGAATATGCATAAGGTTTTCAGTCTAGATTCTACATTTTCATTCTTAAGGGTTTCTTGTTGAACATTTTTCACAAGTACCTTTTCTACTGCATCCAGTTCAGAAAAAGTTAGATGACTTGTTACTCTTTTATCTAGATGTTGACAATTTTCCACAAACCCTAACATCCAAGCTAGCAGTCGTACAATTTGTGTATATTTGGAGAATTTATATAAATACTATTTATTATCCAGGTTTACAGAGTTGACTAATGAAACAATGCCCTTCTCTCTCTTTCTTTTAAAATTTCTTTAAGATTGTATTGAGAAACAGTCACAGGAGAGTCTTCTTCTGGAAGTCTGCTCTAGAAGAAAGATTTCTAATTTCCTCCACTCTGTTATTCACAAATATGCCCCAATGATCTTCATGTTGTATCCAATAAAGAGCTGAAGAGGAATCTGTCCAGCACAGACTTGGTATGTCTTCCAAGTTCATAGCTTTTCAAATGGACGAAGTCGATCAAGCTCCAATACAACAGGCCAGTAATTCTAGACGAGGTATTGTAATATCCTTTAAGGGAGCTACTCTACTTTTTCTCAGATAAAAAAAAATTTCAATAATTTCTCCGAATATTTTTCAAAGAAACACTATAGTACTATATGCTGTCTTGCTGGCATGGCAAAAGGTGTGCAGGCTTATTCCTTTGGTGCATCTATTAATTTCCATACACCTGGAAATGGTCACATCTGCTTGTAAATGTAATTGATTAATCAAAGGTTGGAATTTCTATTGAAGGTCAGTTGGTAAGATTTCATCCCAACCAATATTTAACTTCCAACTCTCTTGTATCATCATTTTTAAACAAATTGTCACAGGACACAAAATTCCCAGTGGGTCAAATATCTTCTATGCAGTGGATAGAATACTTCTTCAAGTATATTCATCAGGTTTGAAATCAACATTATGTAAATTACAAAAAAAGAACATCCTTATTTCAATCCCATAAAAGTCAAAGCACTGGGGTTTGTTCAGCTATGTGAATCTGTCCAGGTTTCAATGTGTGTTCCCAGCCTCGAAGATCAAAACATGCCATAGCAAGTAATTGTTTTGCTTCTTGAATAAAATGAGAAAGTTCTTCTGCATCACACAATTGTCAACATAAAAGGAGTTTTTCAATTTTTCTGAAGTGTCTGGAAAATCCTTTTTTGTGTCCTCCAAATGGTAATTTAACACTGCTGCCAAGATGAAAGGACTACAAGTTAGACTAAATACAAGTCGACGATGTCGAAATATCTAAAGTTTTTCCTTTTCATAATCCTTCCACAACAGGAACCTTAAAAAATCCTCATCCTCTTCAGCAACTGAAATTTGGAGAAAGGCCTTTCTAATATCAGAAATGACTACAATAGCATTTAGGCGAAATTTCGTTAAAAGGGGCCGAATTTGCTCAAATAAATTTGGCCCTTTCTCCAGACAATCATTTAAAGATGGAACGTTCTTGACATGACAAGAAGCATCAAACCGAGGACGGACAGTGGTTGCAGAATTTTTCTTAAAGACACCTCTATGAGGCAAGTAATAACTTGATTTCCCAATTTTTTCTTTTGGCACTTTCTCAATTACCTCTTCATTAAGCCACTCCTTGAAGATAGCTTCAAACAGTGTATTTACCTTTAACTTTTAATTTCTGGGAAGTTTGAATGCAATGTTGTTCTTTTACAGATCTATTACCTTGTACAATTTCCTTTGCTTCAATCCAAGCTAACTTTACAATATATCTCCCTTTCTTATCTCTATCCACTGTCTTCATAAAGTGCTCCACTGCATTTTTCTCCATTTCTTCTTTAGATTTGGTCTCCACTGGATCCATAATTCCCACGGTTTCGATTTCCCACAGGTCAGCAACAGAGCTATTTATTATTAATAATGATGTCACTACATGAGCAGAAGTGTCTTGTTTTAATCCAGGAACTTTGCCCATGCCTAATTTAGTTTCAGCCAGCCTAATTTAGTTCCATATGCGACTAATCCCCATTCCAATGTCCAAATGTTTCCTGAGAATAAATGTCCACAAAAATCAGCTCCTATCAAGAGTTCAATATCTGGACAGCCTCTTCTATGGTCAATGAGAGTTACATTCTTCTTTTTCAAATCCTTTTCCCAAAGTCCTTTATTAATTCGAGGAATTTTTTCACCGATAATTGGTTGATCAAGGACTCGAATGTCAAAGCTAAATCCACTATCCACATTCTGAAGAGTTGTCTCATACACTCTATGGACTTGTTTTTGTAATGTTGAACTACCAAATACAGAGTGAATTAAGTTTTTCATTTCAATAGGTTTTAGATTCATTTCATGAGCTATCTTCTTCAATAAGTATGATCGTTGGGATCCACTGTCAATAAGAGCTCGAACTCGTTGTGTTTTGCCTCCTGACTAGATATTAACTTGTAAGGTTTGAAAGAGAGCTTCTTCTGCTGCACAATGATTAGATAAACTGACATCCAGTTTCTCATTTTGTTTGAGGGCAATTCTGGACACATCAAAGCCCAGTCTTGTTTGTTACAAAGTAAACGCTGCACATTTGACTTACAAACTTTCGACTTGTGTCCAAACTTCAAGCAAGTGAAGAAACATCTTTTACTTTTCAAAATTTCATGGTTTTGTTCAAAATCTAGTTTTTTAGCATGGTAACATTCCTTGCTTTCATGACGTTTCTCACAGAAAATACAGATATCCAATTTTTTCAGGAGTAGAAAACTCCTCCTCCTGAAAACAAATCTGTAGCAGTTGCGCAAGAAAAAATGCGATATTTTTTCTTTCCATCATATTTTGGGTGCGAAATCGGTTTTCACCAAACCAATTGCTTCTTCTCCTTCTATTTCTGTTTTCAAAAATAGCAAATTTTTTTAATTTCTCTGTATAAACATTCTTTGATGAGTCACCATTTGGAATTAGGATAGGGTTGCGTAACCACACTTTAAAAATATCTTCCAGTATGCATGACTCAACTAAAGAAAAAAACATTGCTGAATACTTGTCAGATGTTAAACCAATTGTGTGTGTGATTCTAAAGCTCGTAAGTAAGTTTCCAATTTATCATATATTTGTGAAGTATTTAGTTTTCTTTTTGTTTCTGTCACGTTGATTATAATTAATTTCAGTAACTCACGAATATAATATTCTATTAGCAATTCATCCTTTCCAAAATGTGTGTGTGTGTGTGTGATTTTAAACTTTTAATTGCTTTAGAATAATTTTCATTTGGGGAGGATAACTGTCTATAATTTCACGTGTTCTTGTTCCTTCACTCACAGACTGAATTAAATACTGAAATTTATCTTCATTTTCTATTTTATACTCCTTGTGAATACGCTTAAATTGACTCCGACTCCAGAAAGCCAACCAATTCCACCGTTAAATTTAAAAAGTTCAATTTTTGGAAGCTTCAGTTTTCATTTAATTAGGGGTGAAATTGGGTAGACACTTCTCATTTCAGATTCATATTTTTTATTCAAATACATATCCACACTAATTTTGATATAAGTCATCTTTGTGCTGTATTCTTCAACTGCTAAGTATTTGGCTTATTTTTTGTCATCCGAATTTTCCAGAAGAAAACCATATATTTTATTACCTAATTCAGTCAAATCTGAATAAATTCTTTTCAAATTGGCAAAAATAGATTTAATTTCTCTTTCTACAAGATCATCCGAATTTAATTTTTTTCATTATAACAGCATATGATTTGGTAAAGTTAGCTAGAATAAGTCCTCCTTTCTTTACTAACAGTTCCAATTCCCCCCCTCCGTTTCTTAAAGAATTCTTATATGAATGGAAATGGCCGTATCTTATCTCACAATCATGTCCGGGGCACCACAATATTGAGACTCTATCTCTGAATATTATTTTATTCAGTCGTTTCTCCTCTAAATATTATTAATTATGTGGTTTTCTAAATATATAAAAGATAGGAGCTTAATAAATTATTCTGAATCAATTTATTTATATTCTATTCTACCGCTACTATAAAAACATTGCCATTCACTCAAAACAAAACATTTCCAAACATAGATAATAAACAATTAGCATGCACGTGATTACTAAATTTTTAAACAAAGTAAAAGTACAGTAAATTAAATTAAATTTTATATTTTATTAAAAAGTTTAATAAAATATAAAAAAAATTACTTAAAAGTGCTAATCAATATTTACACATGCTTTTCAGCTTCTAAAAAGAAACGACATATTTATCAACAAACGGGCAGGCTTGTAACACTCTTAAATCCGTCAAAACCATCATCCCTCTATAAAAGATGAATCAACATCTTGCTAATAAACCTTTTTTCAAGATGCACTACTGTTTAAGAATTCAGGCACACTGTACAGCTTTGCACATTGTTTGCATATTATTGATTAACTTCTTTATTTAGGATGTTTACCAGGTGATCTTTTGACATAATGAGCATAATTCATCTTTGAAAAGATTGTACAAAACAAATATATTTCCTTAAGCTATCACCTATATTTTTTTAATAGGATATGCTGAGAAAACAAGCCCAAAAAAAGAGCATGTGAAGAGCATCACTTTATCAAAACAAAGTAGAAGTTTAAGTTATAAAGAGATAGTTAATATTCAGAACAATGATAATAATATTTAAGGCTTAGATTCACAAGCCTTAGTTTTAATTAGAATACAAATATTAGAAACTGAGAAATGTTGACTGCGACATGATTGCTGATTTGTCTAATGCCATCGAGCAGCCAAAATGTAAAAAATGCTTAAAAATCACATTTTCTCAGTTCAATTTATTTTCTATTAAAAAAATAATAATAAATAGTTTTCTTTTAAATTTTAAAAAGGTATCAGATACCTTAAACTAAAAAGTTAACCCAGTGGTGCAACTACCCATGAGAACCAAGACATATTGTGCCCATCTCAGTTAACGTGACCTTGGGCCCTGAGGTGCATGAGCAAATGTTTCGGTCAAATGGTCAGTCTGACATGAAACCCCCAGTGTTAAGTTTCCAAGCAAGCTTGATACTCATTTATTGACCCACTGAAGGGAGGAAAGGCTGAGTCGACTTTGCCTAACCCAGGGTTTGAACCTCAAACCTGTGGTGTGGAAGCCCAATGCATTACCACTCAGTCACTGGGCTTTTATCTTTCAAGATCAAAAACTGAAAAACAGCTACCAAATGTAGACATGCCGGGAGAAAACTTTTGGAGAAGACCAGCCCACCCCCCTTAGGGTTGTCTAGCCTTTGAAGATGAAGGACCACAACACACAATTTGTGTGAATAATTGAACTAACGTAAAAATTATCTAAATGTAATGAAAAAATAAATAAAACAATGTTTTTAGATTGATATCTTTTTAAAGAAGTATAAACAAATATAATAGTTATTGTATAGAAAGCTAAATAGAAATTACTAATAATGTAGTTTGCTTAAAACAATGTTTTCTAAACCAGATCATAAAACGTAATTGTAAACAATATAAAAATTTGATTTATTTGTAATGCAGAAGATGACTTACTAAATAGTATCTAATTTTTGACCATATATGTAGATAAAGTTTAATTTTTTTTATACAGTTTGACTCTGCAAATGCACAATAATCGATGTAACTGTTTAAGAGAATTACCGGTTAAGCAAACAAAAATTATGATATTAATATAAATTGTGCTCGAAGTTCTAGTCATTTCCTTATCAACATCAATGTTATCAACAAACAGGAAAATTTTATCTAACCTTTCAATCTTCCATTTAGCATAGACTCTAATAATGGTTTTTGGTAAATTATGTTTGTCTTGACCAACTTTGAATTGAATGACATTCAATTCTTTCATGACCATAGACTTTATGTTTGCACTCTTTTGGCATTATTTTCTATTTCTACAGAAAATCACTCAAAATAAAAAAAAAATGTAATAACTCTTAAAATTTGAACAATTCAAAAACGGTTAAATTAAAACTAAAATCTTGATGATGAAGAAAAAAAAATCCAAAGCAAAGGGTTTTATTTTCTAAGAAATGGAAATTCAAACATACAAAATAGGAAGGGGAAAAAAGGTGTCTGTAGAAAAGGGAGCTATGGAAGCAATAAATTGGCCAATGTGGTTTCCTCCCAATTTATAACCCCCCTGTATTTAAAGGAATGCAATTATGTTTAAGTTTTCAGTTCAGGGCAGTGTGTGCTGTGTGTTGCAGTTTGGTTTTTATGAGCTCTGGGTGTGTGGTATTGTGAATTTAATGTTTATACATAGGTAACATGTGTATATAGTCTGTGTAATTAATGTATATAACTGTATTTTATGAATGAATAAACTGTGTGCTATAAATTAACCAGCATTTCATCATTCCATAATTTCAAAAAGACATAACAATGAATAAGTGGAGTACATATAGATTAGTGTATTACTGTATATAAAATTTGTTTGAGCCTACAGTTAATAAAATTATGAATTTATTCTTGAAATATTTATTCCAATTTTCAAAGTACCATAAGTATAAAAAGATTCAATAGCTTTGAAAGCTATTGATCCAGTTTGCAAAGGGAAAATTACTTTAAAAAAATAATTTATTACAAAACTCTTTCTTCCTTGAATTTTTTTTAAGTATCTTGATCATTTAAATAAATAAAAACAATAACATTTATGATTTAAAGTTTTCAGGAAAAGCTACAGATAAAAATCTAAGCATAACAAAATAATATTAAGTTATAAATCTTTCTAAAAACAAAAATAAAAAGTGAACATGATAGGGAGAATATTTTAAATTACTGAACTACTCACTACTAATTACTAAGTATTAACAATTAAGACTGAAAAATAAACTGATAGTTGAAAAATAAATATAAAAACTCAAAAGTGAAGGAAAATAAATTTAAAAATATCAACAATGATTTTATCAACAACAAAAAAAAAATCACATTCATAGTGTAATAATTTGCCCATTCATGATATTTACATTACAAATTGCATTATGAACCAATACACAGTTTCTTACCCTGATAAAAAAAATGAAACTACAGAATAAAATCCATGAAGGATTATTTGAAAAAAAGCAATTATTGCAGTAATTAAAGAGTTTCAGCTGGATTTCTCAAGAAATAACACAATACAAATTATTAAAATTTCTGATCAAAACAACCTACAACATAATTCCTTCCCCACTAAATTTTAAATATCTTTTATATTTAAAAAAACATAAATTAATTAAATTTCAATTCTCAAGCTTAAAATAGAATTAATCCTTCATAAAAAATTAAGTTTTTTAATATACAATCTTCATTATTTTTATAAATTCAGTTAAAGATTATTTAATGTATGGTTGCTGTGCAATAAAAGATTACTAGAGAAATAGTATTTTACAGTAAAATTTAAATATATTAAATAAAATCCTTCACTTTAGTTTGAGTAAAAAAAATTAATCATCCTCAATGAACAATATGCATTCATTCAGATTATTTCTTCTAAAGCAAGGGGAAATTAACAAAGCACTTTACTACAAAATTAGTCTTTTAAAATAGTGTACCTATTTTTTTTTTAAATTCTTACAATTACTATACATATTTTTGTAAAAAAATATAATACACCAAATGCAAAATATTTAAAAATTCTTGATAAACATTTAAATTTTTTAAGTCATAATATTAGAGAATTCAACACTTGATGTAAATAGAAACATTTAAATTAAAAATTATACAGCTTATGAAAAAAATTAAAAAATGTAAACAGCTTATTTTAACTTCACTTAATTTCAAGACATATTAAATTCCTGAAATGAAGAGAAAACATAAGATTTTATTTAAATCAGTTCAAAATGGACATTTTAAACACAATGAGAAATGAGGAATTCTTTCTTAAGGCTGTTTTCGCCATATGTACGAGAGTATAAACTTGACAAGGAGCACATTTTCAGACAGAAAAATTGCCTCAATTTTTATAAAAATTTGTGACATTGTAACTCATGCATTTGTTTATAATATAGTGCTTTTAAAATTTCAAACTATTTCATAAATAATTAGTTTTTCTTTTTAACATGTAAAGAGATAGCTCATTTAGCATTACGGTATAGGAGAAAAAATGCGTAACACATTTTATAAAAGAAAAATATGTCAACTCGGATAGAAATTGGTAGCATGATAAAAGAAGTGATTCTCTATAGGATAGTGAAGCTAGAACATAATATTCATGTTTGAGTACTCTTATATCTGGAAAAATAATCCGAATTTGGTCTCTATTCCTTAGCATTAGCCGAAGACAGCCTTAAAGAATTGTTTTAATGGGCAAAGTTCAAGATAAAAAAAAATCTATATGAAAATCATGATTATTTTTCTTTCTCAGTAATTTGGATTTTGTAATCTCAGCAATCAAGTGTGACAGAAAATGAAGAAAACGAAATTATTTTACATTACAAATTCTGCACCACAACAGACTATCAATAAGATACCTTACAAACTATAATACTTATGAAAGAGAAACTAAAGCTATTTTCTTATCTTTGTGTGTTATTTTGGTTATTCATAAAATATCAAAAGAATTCGAGACTCAAGTTTGATTTAGTATGCAACAGCTGTGTTACATTCTATTACATGTTTCTACACAGTTGTAATCAGAATCTAATTTACTAAGTATTAACAATTAAGACTGAAAAATAAATTGATAGTTCCAAAATAAATATAAAAACTCAATTGCATGAAAAAAACTTTAAAGATATCAACAATGATTTTATCAAAAAAAAAATCACATTTATAGTTTTATTTGTTAATTCATATCTATTTCAAAAATGCATTATGAACCAACATACAGTTTCTTACACTAATAAAAAAAATGAAACTACAGAATGAAATCCATTCAGAAATATTTGAAAATAGCAGTTATCGCTGAAATCAAAGAGTTTCAGCTGGACTTTTCAAGGAATAACACAATATAAATTCTAAAAATTTCTGATCAAAACAAATACATTTAATACTTTATGTGAATTTATAAAGTGACAACCGAAATATTATCTAAGCAATCTACAACATAATTCATCCACCCACCTAAATTTTAAATACCTTTTATATTTAAAAAACATAAATTAATTAAATTTCAATTCTCAAGCTTAAAACAGAATCAATCTTTCATAAAGAATTAAGTTTTTTAAAATACAAGCTTTATATATATTTAATGTGAATTTGTATAGATTCAATTAAAGAGTATTTATGTGTGGTTGCTGTGCAATAAAAGATTACTAGAGAAACAGTATCATTAGTAAAATCTAAATATATTAAATAAAATCTTTCACTTTAGTTTGACTAAAAAAATTAAATAACCCTTAATGAACAATATGCTTTCTTTTCGATTATTTCTTCTAAAATAAGGGGAAATTAACAAAGCATTTTAATGCATGCATTAATACACCAATAATTCTGAATTTCTCACCATATAAGTTAGAAATAAAGTATTACAATGCAAAATATTTCAAAATTCTTGATAAACATTTGTAATATTGGAGATTTTAACACTGAATGTGATATGAAACATTTAAATTTAAAATTATACAACTTTGATATTTATTTAAAAATGTAAACAGCTTATTTTAACTTCACTTAATTTGAAGCCATAGATTTTATTTAAATCAGTTCAAAATAGATATTTTAAACACAATGCAGAAATGAGGAATTCTTTCTTAAAGAAAGATTTCAAAGGGCAAAGTTCAAGTAAAAAAAACCTACATAAAAATTACAATTATTTTTCTTGCTCAATAATTTTGATTTTGTAATTGCAGCAATCAAGAATGACAGAAAATTAAATTATTTTGAATACAAATTCTGCACTACAACAAACTATTGATGAGATACCTTATAACTATACTTATAAAAGTGTAACTAAAGCTATTTTCTTATCTTTGTGTTAATTTAATTATTCATAAAACATCAGAAGAATTCGAGACTCAAGTTTGATTTAATATGCAACAGCTGTTTTATTTTCCGTTACATACTTCCATAGAGTTGTAATCAGAATCTACAAATGAAAATCAATAGTCCTGAAATGTGCAGCTTTAACAATCCAACAACCATAGGCTTAAGTGAGAAGACAATATTTAATTTCACCAGGATTCCACCTTTTACTGTACAAAATCAATTAAATTAATAAAATCAACTAAACATTTTTGACAAAATTATCACTTGAATTAGACCACTAAGATCTCATCCTTAACAAAAAAAAGATTTTACAGCATATATAAAATATTTTAAAACACAATTTTGATACAGTATATTGAATCCTTTTTAATGCTATTAAAATGACAAGGCAAAAAAAAAAAAAAAAAGATTCAACTAATTAAGACATTATAGTTGAGAGGGGAAAACTATAGTTTTCAATTAAATTAATAAATGAACATAAAAATTTTTACATTTTAAATTTTGAAGGAAAAAAAATATAGATGGTAAAATCCGTCTATCAGAGTAACACCACAGAGAGCTATCCATTATTAGTTGAGGGAAAAATTTTCTATTAGATTTTTCATTAAAAGAAATCACTGCCAGAAAATTCAACATATTTTAATACACCAATTTTAATACAGATTGTATTTTATGAACAAAAAAGTAAACAATTTAGAACAATCAGAATTTTTTTTAAAATATCAAATAGAATAAACCCGTTTAAATACGCATCGATAGTTATCACATTTTGATTCTGAAAAAACTGTGATAAGTCCTTTATAAATATCCTCCTAAATATCCTTTATATTTTTGTATAACATATCTTCAAAAGGACAATCAAATAGTATTTTAGATACATTTATAATTAAACCAAATGTACAATGAGCTCATGGAATATATTTTTGAAAATATTTTACATCAGAAATTAACCAAACTATTTTACATTCATGAAAATACATTAATTAACTCACTAACAGCAGTAAAAATAAATACATAACCATGATATTGAATAATTAAAATCATGCACATACATAAACTCAATAACACTATAAATAAGCATAAAATGCATTGCAGGAACTAACATCCATAAGCTTTGCAAAACTATAAATAGGACAAAAGCCATTGGGAAAAAAGCTACATTTTTCAAAAAATATGTTGACAAGAAAGGAACTCTTCATTAACACACTTTAAAGCATAAAATTTTTAATAGTTACAAGATTAAATTTCGATTTTAATACCATTGAAGTTATACGGTGCAAATGATGTAATGACTATTTAAGTAATAAATTCTGATAAAAAAAGGAAGATAACGCCTGAGTTATTACTTAATTCTTTGTAGTTGCAAATATTTTGAACTGAGTTTGATTTAATTTACAGTAAGCCATGTATACGACTCCATGTCTATCCTCGTTTGCATGAAATCAAGATTAAATTTTTTAGTCATAAGTATGGAATTCTGCTATTAAACCACTGTGGTTCCAAAACAGAAATGGAAATTACTAAGGTAAAAATAGATAAAACATCCAGTACTTTACTTTTTTCCCTCAAACTGAAACACTGACTATAAACGGAACATGTTATTCCAAAATAACAGAAAATATATATCAGATTAAAATAATATAATATTTCAACTACAATTCATCTAATAAAGAAAAAATCTATCAGAATGTATAAAAAAATAAATGTAGAGAAACATACCTATAGAAGAATTGGAAAAGCAGTACATTCAGTTCGACATTTTATGTCATATTTTTTTTTTTTTGTTGATTTGTCGAATCGGGCACTTATCGCGCCAAGTGTTTTCTTGCTAATTCGATAAATGCGCCATATCTGGTAACCCTTCTGAATTCGTTTTCCAGTGGAGGAGAAGTCGCTTTTTAGGCGAAATTGAGCGCATGCGCAGATTTCTTTAATTTTAACAGTTTTAACGATATCGCGGCGAGTTAGCGCATTCGTAATTTGTTTTTTTTTTTATTTCAACAGTTTAATTCTTCAACGGTCTTTCTCGCGCATGAGCAGAAAGCTTTTTTTTTCTTTAAAAAATCCGTTACACAGGAAACGGTTATTTCTTTTGCTCCGGTTGGGTCAGCTGTTCGGCTTCGTTTTGGGAATTACTTTTTGCAGGTAATATTTTTATTTCTTTCTCCACATAAATTTCAAAAGATTGCCATGATGTCCAGCGAAGCTGTTAGGATTAATTTGAATGAATGCATGAAAAATTGCGATTATTATTCTTAAAGGTTTTTTTGCCATGTTGCCTGTGCTTGGAAAGAAAGCTGTTTTAGAATGGTGCATGAAAGAAGGTTTGATTGGATCATCGTATGTATGTCCAAAATGTGGAAAAAGTATGGATTTGAGAGAAAGAGAATGGGTAAGAAAGTGAATGATGGTTTTTGAATGGTGCTGCAAAATTCAGTACAGTGTGAAAGAGGATGCCCATCATGTGTTTAGAAGTGTAAAGAAAGGGTTTTGGTTGGAATTGAGTAATATGGATTCGCGTGCACCGTTTTGTTAGTGATGCAAAAATAAAACTGTTTTGGAAGGTGCTCTCAGTAAAATGCAGTAGCACACTGGTATAATTTCAGTAGGCAGCACATTGTCATCATAAATATCGGGAAAAGGTAAATGAAATAATTTAAGGTAAATGAAATAATTTCCATTTTTAAATGCCTGATTTTTGCAGCGATTTTCAGTTTCTAAACTTTAAAATGCTACTTTTTAATGATTTTCCTTCCGTCATCTTGAATTTCGCGCTCCGGCGTTACGTGTTGTGGTAGGGTTGCAACTCCGAAACACAACACGCAAAAACACGCCAAATTGGTGATTTTTCAAAATTTGGCGAAGAAATGCCGGATTCGACAATTTCACCTTTTTTTTATTATTGAAAACAATTATAAAATCCCCGTGCACCACAAAGTATCACACGGGGCTTACAGAAGTATTAAACACATTCAAGGGAAATAAATAATTAAAAAATGAAGTTAAGAAGGATTACAAACAGTTACAACAAATTTACAGAAATTTTTGAAAGCACTTCTGGTGCATAGAAGTTGGTGAAAATTCGGTGGCCAATTAATGTTGAGTCTCTTGAACGCCAGTCTTATGATCTTTGTTATGAACGTTTGGTTCTATAACATTTAAAAAATAGAAAGTTGGTTCAAAGAATTCGAAGAGCACGTTTATTCCATTAGGCTTAGCTCAGCTAGCACCAAAACATTGCAACAAGTCTAATCAAAATATACCGACTGTTGCCAATCGGGTAATCTGAAGAAGGATACAAGAAATTGTTTCCAGATTTACAAATATAAATATAAATACAGTTTGATTACATAAAATACAAAATATAGTAAATTGCAAATGCCTAAATATAAAATTCATTTTAAAATTAATTATTTTTCAAATTATAATGTTCTATAATTTTATTATATTTTTCTTTGTTGAGTTTAATAATATTTGTCTCAACATTACTCCCCTACCAGTAACTGAGTTACGAACTGAGAAGTATGGCAGGAATAGTGTTAGATGTTAAACAAGAATTTTTTTCTTAAATATGCCTTTTAAACAATACATTATGAATACACAAAATTAAATATTTGTACAAATGTTACATACTTTTAGAAACAGTAATATTATATATAATAACTAGTTTGATGTTAGAGAAATGACATACATTTATAAATATTTGTAAAAATTAAGTAAACCAAAATATCATACACTTGATATAAGGAAATAGTTATAAGTTAGAGATAGATATAGGTTATTTACAGCAGATATCAGTCCTGAAATCTTACAGGTTTCTTTACCAATCTTCCATGTCTTGAAACAGTGGGCTTAACATCGGTTAAGAGGTTAGTGTCATCCGATTGCTTACAAGGAACTGTTGTTTTGTCAGGAATAGAGTCTGTCATTAACAAATAAGCTGGTTTTAGTCTATCCCCTGATATATTCACAGGTTTATTTTTTATTGTCAGTGTGAAATATTTTTCATATCTTTCTTTTACTGGGAATGGACCATCATATGGTGGCTCCAGGGCTTTCCTTACACGATCAACTCTCACAAATACATGAGTGCAGGATTTTAAGTCTTTATGAACAAAAATCTTTTGATTTTTTGGAGGCGAAGATTTTGTTGGCTTCAGGTCGTCCATAAAAGTCTGCAATGTAGTGACAAATGTTTCAGGATCAATTTGAATGGAGGGTGGGTTAAAAAATTCACCTGGCAATCTGATATTAGAGCCATAAACCATCTGAGCTATAGTATGATTGGTATCAGGTCTTAGAGCAGTTCTTAGTCCTAATAAGATTGTTGGTAATGTCTCTGTCCATTTGATGTTGTTATGAGCTTTGATTGCCCCTTTCAAAGTCCTATGCAACCGTTCCACTTTCCCATTGCATTGAGGGTGATAAGAAGTTGCATGAGCTACTTTAGCCCCACAAATAGCAGCTAAACTTCTAAACAACTGAGATTCAAATTGCCTTCCTTGATCTGTAACTATTTTCCCAGGTACTCCAAATCTGCAAACCCAGTGTTCGTAAAAGGCTTTGCTAGCTGTCTCTGCTTTACAATCAGGCAAGGGAACTGCTTCCATCCAACACGAAAAACGGTCTATACAGGTCATACAAAATGTCATGCCTTGCGATGGTGGAAGTGGACCAATTAAGTCAATGTGTATCACACTAAATCTTGTATCAGGTACTTCATATTCTCCAAATTTTGATTTTGTGTGTCTGTGGACTTTACATTTTTGACAGGGAATACATGTTCTTGCCCATTCTCTTATTTCTTGCTTCATATTTGGCCAGATAAATTTTTCAGTCATTAATTTAATAGTTGATCTAATCCCAGGGTGTGAAAACCATGAATTTGTTGAAATATTTGTTGCCGAAACTGTTTTGGAATGTAGGGTCTTATATTGGATGTTGAAATATCACACCAGAGTGTTTTTCCTGATGGTAATGTACATGATTTGAATTTTACTGAAGAGTTACTCCTCATTAACTGTTGCAATTCTGCATCTTGGGTTTGTTTATCCGCTATAGTATCATAGTTGATTACTGTAATGGCTTCGATTCTTGAAAATGCATCTGCTACTAAATTATCTTGTCCTTTAATGTGACATATATTTGTTGAAAATTGGGATATGTATTGTAGATGACGTAACTGTCTAGGTGAAGCTTTTTCATTTTTTTGATGAAAGGCATATGTAATTGGCTTGTGATCTGTGTAAATAACAAAATTTTGTCCTTCGAGAAGATGTTTAAACTTTTTGACAGAAAGATATATTCCTAATAATTCTCTATCATAGGTACTGTAATTTTTCTGTGCATCGGTTAATTTTTTAGAAAAAATGAAATCGGTTTCAATTTCCAGCTTCAAATTGCTGTAACACTGATCCGATTGCAAAATTGGAAGCATCAGTAAATAAAGCCAATTGTAAATCAGGGTCAGGAAAGCTTAATAAAGTAGCATTTGCAAGATCTTGTTTACATTTTTCAAAATTTTCTTTAGCTTCTTCTGTCCAAAGAATTTTTGTCTTGTCATTCTTTCTTGAACCTTTTAAATACTCGTGAAGAATAGCTTGATTTTTAGCAGCATCTTTTAAATATCTTCTATAAAAGTTAATGAGTCCAAGGAAAGTTCTCAAATCACGAATTGTTTCAGGTAATTTGTATGACAAAATTGCATCTACTTTCTCTGGAAGTGGCTTAGATCCCTCTGGTGTAATCAAGTATCCTAGAAATTCTAGATGAGTTACTCCCAAAGTTGACTTGGAGATATTCACTCGAAGACCATGTTTTTGTAACAGATCAAACACAAGTTTCAAATGAGTTTTATGTTCTTCTTCAGTTTCGGAGGCTACTAGAATGTCATCGAGGTATGGGAAAACAAATTCTAGTCCAAATAAAACTTCATTGATAAAGCGCTGAAAAGTAGATGGTGCATTTCTTAACCCAAAGCTCATAACATTAAACTCAAATAAGCCAAATGGTGTTATTATGGCTGTCTTTTCCTTATCTTCTTCAGCAATTGGTATTTGAAAATATGCTTTGAAGAGATCAATTTTAGAAAATATTCTTTTCCCCTTCAAAATATGGTGAAAATCTTCAATACGTGGAATTGGATAACGGTCAGGAATGGTTTGAGCATTTAAACGTCGATAATCGCCACATGGTCTAACACTTCCATCTTTTTATTCACAAGATGTAGTGGGCTTGCCCATGGAGATTTAGATGGTCGAAGGATATCATTATCTAACATAAATTTAAATTCTTGCTTGGCTATTTCTAATTTTTTAGAATCCAATTGACGAGCTTTTGAGTAAACCGGTGGGCCTTTAGTAGCAATATAGTGTTTAACATCATGTTTTGTATTAGTAATTAATAAATTTGGTTTCATTAAATCTGGAAATTGTAATAATATATTAGAAAATTTTGATGTTTTATCCATTATGTTAATTTTATTTTCTTGCAAAATAGAAGAAATCTCACCTGTAACATGAAGGTTAGTTATTCCATCTATTAACTGCTTGTTTCGGATGTCAATTAACAAGTTAAATTTATTTAAAAATCGGCTCCCAAGATTCCTTTACTAACTTTGGCAATTATAAACGGAAATAAAAATTCTCGACGTAATCCCAAATCAATATTTAGCACTTTAACTCCATAGGTTGGAATTTCTGTTCCGTTTGCTGCAAATAATTTGTAATCCGATGGTTGTTTATTTTTAGATGTGGCTGATATTATTGAACAATCAGCTCCACTATCTACCAGGAAGTGCAAATTTGTCGTTCGATCTTTGACGAATAATCGAAATTTGCGACAGGCTTTATAATCTTCTGCAGCAGAATTTGTCGCAATATTTACTGCAGACTGAAGTTTTCCGTATTCCTATTCCATGTACAAGGCGGGCTGCACTTTTCAGGTTTGCATCGAGCACCGAAACGGAAGTGAAAATAACAATATTTTCCTTTGGGGTCGAAACGTTTCCGAGAACGACTTCGGGATTTAGGATGAAAACTATTGCGTTCTTTCGTTCTTGATTTGTGGAGAATGCTGAGTTGACATATTTGTTCCTCTAGGCTTTGAATTCTGTTGAGAAGAAGCTGGTCTCTTGACGACGTTGCTTCACCACAGTCTAAAGATTTTCCAGTTGCAAAATCTCTGTTCTGGGAGTCATATCAGATATTTTATCAGCCATTACTGCCAATTTGCTTAAATTCTCATCACTGACAACCAAAATATTTTTAATGGACTCAGGAAGCTTTTCTAACCACAAAGTTTTAATTAAATTATCCGAAATATCGGACGTTGCAACAGTTTTCAATTTCTGCAACAGCTGACTAGGCTTCATATCACCAAGTTCAATTCCAGTTAACAGTCGTTTTATGCGAAGATTTTCACTTTCTTTAAACAGACTGAGTAATCTGTTTTTCGAGTCCGTGTACTTCGTATCACTTTTGCTATTGACAATGTCCCAAATATTCTCGACGTATTTTGGTTCTAATTGCGATACCAAATAATGGAATTTCGTTTCTTCTAAAGAAATTCTTGATATCTGGAACTGAGCCTCTACTTGGTAAAACCAAATTTCTGGCCTGTCAGTCCAAAACGGCGGTATTTTTATGCTGACGGCGCTCATTTCAAATTCTTCGAATCTTCGTTAAGCATTATAACAGATGATAATTATGATTAAATTTTATGCAATATTTAAATAAAATTGTTCCGGGTCACCAGTTTGTTATGAACGTTTGGTTCTATAACATTTAAAAAATAGAAAGTTGGTTCAAAGAATTCGAAGAGCACGTTTATTCCATTAGGCTTAGCTGAGCTAGCACCAAAACATTGCAACAAGTCTAATCGAAATATACCGACTGTTGCCAATCGGGTAATCTGAAGAAGGATACAAGAAATTGTTTCCAGATTTACAAATATAAATATAAATACAGTTTGATTACATAAAATACAAAATATAGTAAATTGCAAATGCCTAAATATAAAATTCATTTTAAAATTAATTATTTTTCAAATTATAATCTATAATTTTATTATATTTTTCTTTGTTGAGTTTAATAATATTTGTCTCAACATCTTTCTCTCTCTGACATACTTGGAACACAGAAGGATCACATGTTCTACATTTTCCTTCGCCACCAATATTACAGTCACAGAAAGATGAAGGAACTAAATTAAATTTGTTCAGGTAGCTTTTGAAATTACCATGACCAGTGAGAAATTGGGTTAATTTGTAGTTAGTGTAAAAATGATGACATGATAGTCTCTTATTAATGGTGGGAAAAAATTTCTTTGTTATGCTCCCCTTATTAGAAATGAGATATTCTTGGTTCCAAGACTTCATCATTCCTTCATTCGTGATCTTCTTGTAAAACGATTTAGGAATATTAACGTCAATGTCAATTTTGCGCTTGGTTGCAGCTTTTGCAAGCCAATCGGCTCGCTCATTTCCAACAACGGCCGTGTGTCCGCGAACAAATGCAAAATCTATTGAGATGTTTTTATCTCTTAGGCTTTTAAGTTGCTTCTGGATCTCGACGATTGTATTGTTAGATGAAGAAATACATTTAAGGGAATCCAAGGAGGAAAGAGAGTCAGTACAGATGAGATATTCTGAGATGACACTATTTTGCTCAGTGATCCATTTAACGGCGAAATTCAAACATAAAAGTTCAGCTACAAAAACTGTGCATTCATCACGAATTCTAAATTGAAAGTTCTCGGATTCAACACCACTCCTAAACACAACAAATGCGAAACCAACTCTTCCATCAATTTTACTGCCATCAGTATAGCAAATAACAGGGAAATCTTCTGTGTTCTTGTCACTAAATTGAACAATATTGATGGCAATCCTCTCTGAAGGATGAGGGATAAAAAATGGAGACAGAATACAATCATAATTAGAGATGGAAGAAGCAGAGAGATTTTCCCTAAGGCAATATCATGAAGAATAGTAATGTCGATTGGAGGGAAGCCAGAAATAGCATAAACTGAGGCGTAACTTATTGTGCGATAACCACATATGACTCGTAAAAGTATCCTTCTTTGTATGCGTCGCAGATACTTAGAATTCATCTTTCTTTTAAGTGCCTTGCCCCAAACTCTAGAGCCATACAAAATAAAAGGCTCGATTCCTTGCTTATAAATAAGAGAATGTACATTGAAATTTATTCCGAACGTGTTGCGAGCAATCCGATTTAATCCACGCTGTAATTTGTCACATTTCTGGGATATGTAACTTAAGTGTTTCTTCCAAGAAAATTTAGTGTCAAGAAGAACCCCAAGATACTTCATTTGCTTTACCATAGTCAAGGGAGTTCCATCGAGATATAGCTGAAATGCATCATAGCAAACGTTTCGTTTTTCAATAGCCATGAATCTGGTTTTATCAGGATTAAAATCCAATTTAAAACTTTTTGACCAGTCAGAAGCGAAGTTCAAAGCTTCCTGTGCATGTAGGAAAGTCTCAGAAAGATCCCTACCTTGGGAACAAACTAAAATGTCATCAGCAAAAGCTATGATTTCACAGCAGGCAAGATTATTAAGTTTAGATAGGAGATCATTGATAATGATATTCCAAAAAATAGGTCCAGACACTGATCCTTGAGGGCAACCCCTTTCAAGGCAGCGGATAGCAGACGTCGAACCCAGTTGCATTTTGGCCACTCTGTCATTTAAAAGTCAGCAACAAGTGAAAAATATTTATCGGAATTTCAGCTTTCTTAAGGAGATTCAGAATGCAAGGCCACCATGCATTGTCAAAAGCACCTTTATATCAAGAGATATCAAGATTAAGTGTAAATGTTTCTTTTGCCTCTCTTAACAATCTCATTTAAACGTAAAAGAGCATCTTCAGTACTCTTATGAGGAGTAAAACCGTATTGATCACTAGAGAGAAAGTCTCCACAGCGCAGATACCAGGAAATCCTGTTAACAAAAAGTTTATCTAAGCATTTACCAAGAGCCGGAAGTAAGCTTATGTACCTAAGGTTATCCAAATGGGGAACTCTAAACTCATTAACTTTGGGGATGAGAATCACCTGGGCAAGCTTCTAAATCCGAGGAAAGATACCTAAACCGAGGCAAACATTAAAAAGCTTATGGAGAAAAGAGGGGAATGCTAAGTGAAACTGTTTAATAATCTCATTTGAAATAGAATCCGGACCAGGTGATTTATTTAGCTTTAGCATATAAACCATTGTATTTACTTCATCATAGGAAAAAGAAGGATAAAAAAAGGAAGGGTAAGCAGTACGCGCGGCATCACGATAGTCTTTCTGAAAGATATTGTCCTTTTCCTCTGAATCAGATGGGAATGATTTCTGAAGCACGGCATTAATTGTCTCATCTAAAGAAGTGGTTGTTTCTCCTGTGGGTAGCTTAATACCAGTTATTTCAATTTTTTTTCATGAATTCTTTTTTAACGCCATACGTATAAACCTTCTTCCACACATTTTGCGCATCAATGGTCAAAAGAAATTTCTTCCAAGACTCAGATTTTGCATTAATAAGCATTTGATTATAATCCTTTCTATATTCAAGATAACTATTTTTATACAATTCTCTAACAATTGGATTTTTACAACGCTGAAATCTACGTCTAGAGGCATTAAGCCTCTTCCTCGCACAACCAATCTCGATAGACCACCAAGGCACATTATGCTTGCTAGTTTTCTTAATAGGTATTGAGTACAAGCATGCCTGATGAATAACAAAACTAAGTTCCTCAATGACTGTATTTAGGCAAGAACTATTAGTGCAACTGTTAAGAGTATCAAATATATGAGTCATATGAGAGAGACAAAATTTCCGAAAGCGACACCAGTTTGCTTTCTTTGTATTAAGTATTACAAAAGGAGCACTTGATGTATCTCGCAGGACAGTGGAAAGACAAAACTCAAATTCTATCATCACGTGGTCAGAAAGGGATTCATTCTCAGAAAGACACCAACTCGAGTTGTCCTCGAGTAGATCCGAACCAACAACTGTAATATCAATATAGCTTGTTCCCTGAGTTGCACGAAAAGTAGGACCACAATCCTCGTTGATAATAAATAAGTTGTTGGCAGAAATAAACTCACTTAACTTATTTCCTCGTGCATCTGAGTAGGGACTAAACCATAATTCTGATTTGCTATTGGAGTCCATGCTCCAAACCAATCGATTGAGATTTTTGCTACTAAAAACTTGGCTGATTTTATGAAGATCCGAGTCAATGTTTTTTGAAGGCTCGAAATAGTAAGAGAAAAGAGTAAACGCGGTTGAGCCTGCGATAACTTCTAAAGTGACCATATTATAATCAGAATTTTTATAATCAATAAAAGTCGAAAGATGTCGAGAACGAACAATAATAGCTGCCTTAATAATGTCAGAATTAGGATCATAAAAAAATCGATAAGTACTAGGATAACCCGGAAAAGTACTCCTGTAGCTATGAGGTTCTTGAACCAGCGCACAATCAATGTTATCTGCTTCCTAGTTTAAAATGAGTTGCTGTGTCGCAGATTTAGACTTGTGTAGATTTAACTGCACACACTTTAGAACTTGATTATCTGACCTAATCATAGTTAATTCTAGAATGGGTATTCTTCTTCTTATGTCATATTTAGAGTTGTTTGTTGCTTCAACTTCACAATAAAAAAAAAGTTTCCCACTCAAAATCATTTAATCAGAAGAAGCAATATAAATAACAGTATGAGACATCTAAAAGGGTTGAGATTTAAAATTTGCTTATAAATATGTTAGACAAAAGATATTGATAAAATCGAATTTTTTAAAAAAGCAATGAAAATACACAATTTTTCTTTATATTTGGGTCAACAGTTTTCTAATACAAAGATCAACAAGAGTAAGTACGATGAGTTGGCCGATAAACTTAAGGGCTGTGATGAGAATTTAAACAAGCGATTTCACTCTGATTTTAAAAGATTGTAGAAAAGAATGGTAGGATAAATTTGTCTCCTTAAACTGATTCTAAAATTAAATGTTCTTTCAGCTATAGATTAAATGAAATTAGCAAAGCAAATAAATTGAATAAAAATGTCACTATTTAATTTAATTTTTATTTATTAACTTTTATATGGTGCAATTTAAGCCTTTTTGAGATGCAAAGTTAACTAATGAACGCAATCTTATTTTAGTTACTTTTTATTACTATTAATAAAAATATGTATATACATACAACAGAATCACAGTATTAAGTGACAAAATAGAAAGCGATTTTCTTTACAATTTTCTATTTTCTTTTCTATAAATACTGTTGGACTATTATTTTTTTTGTTACTATTTATTCATTCTTTAATTTAAGTAATGAATTAATATTCCAAAAAAACTGTATTAACATGATGTGTCATCCACTACAAGTTTACAAAAATGTATTTGCACTTGAGTAAATGAATAAAAAGTATTTTATTAATGATTCAAAATTTGAACAATATATATCTATATCTATATATATATATAGGGAGATTGAACTAATAGTAGGAGTTGAAAAAATTAATCGGATGGATCCTAGTCAAGCACACTGCTTGGCGACAAAATCTTTGGCGCCAAAAATTTTTTCGATAAAGTTTACAATATGGCAACCCTTCCGGATTGTCCAGTCCAGTGGCTAACATATGGCAACCCTAAAACCGGTCAAGCAAAAAAAAATCGGGTGAAAAGTGGACATCGTCCATTTTCGCCCTTGACCCTGCTGCAACACGTCGAGTTCACCCCTGCTCTTACTTTCTTCCCCACGTATTCCGATTTTTGGCTTGATTTTCCTCCGGTTGTTAGAATGGCTTGCGAAATAAAATTGCTTGAAAGCGAGGCAACCACAGGATTTTTTGTTTTGCTTGGAGAGCAAGGGAATAAGGCTGTTTTAGATTGGGTTATGAAAGAAGGATTAATTCCCTCCAGATATGAGTGTCCGAAATGTAAAAAGGGTAAACGTGTGTTTGGTTGAACGAAAGGGTACGATTGATGGTTTTGAATGGCGTTGTCGAGTACAGTCGAAAGAGAATCCCTACTTTATTTGCCGGAGTGTAAGAAAAGGTATGTGGTTTAGTCATAGTAGATTGAGTATTTGTGTGATCTTGCGATTAACCAGGTATTGGTTTGGCAAGAATATGAATGAGTTTGTAGTGAATGATTTAAAAATTAAAAACACAGTGGTAAGTGACTTTTTACAATTTTTAAAATGCTGTTTTTCCCTTATTTTACTGCCTTTATCTCGGAGAAATTCTCTTTTTGCCCTTTTCTTTATTTTATGCTTCTGTGTAAATACATGTGTTTTCAGCGTCCCTGACGCCATTACGGAAACCCCGTTTTTTAGGATTTTTGAACAGGAGCTGAGACCGTCACCCCCCTCCTTTCCTTCGTTTCCGGCCCTGACATCATTTCGGAAACCCCATTTTCTTAGGGGTTTTGATCACCAGCTGAGACCGTCAACCCCCGAATTTTTTTCGTTTTCTTCCATGACGTCATTTTTTGAAACAGATGTTATTGGCGCCATATGACGAAAAAAAAAATGTCGCCAAAATCAGCAGTGTGCCAGACTAGGATTTTACCAATAAATCATAGAAAATATGAAAGTTACTGTTTACTTCATTTTGTAGTTTCAAAGGAATTTCCAGAATACCATTAAGTAGTGAAATTGTCAAATCGGGCGCCTTTCTGCCAAATTTTGAAAAATTGCCAATTTGGCGCGTTTTTGCGTGTTGTGTTTCGGAGTTGCAACCCTACCACAACACGCAACGCCGGAGGGTGAAATTCAAGATGGAGGATGGAAAATCATTAAAAAATAGCATTTTAAAGTTTTGGAACTGTAAATCGCTGCAAAAATCAGGCATTTAAAAATGAAAATAATTTCACTTACCGTTAAAAAATGCTGCTATTTCCGACATTAATGATGACGATGAATAGCCTACTGAAATTATACCAGTGTGCTACTGCATATTTCTCTGAGAGTACCTTCCCCAAAACATTTTTATTTTTACATCACTAACAAAACGGTGCACACACAAATCCATATTACTCAATTCAAACCATAACGATTTCTTTTTCTCCTAAACACGTGATGGGTATCCTGTAATATTAATGTATTATACTTTCAGATTAAAATTATTTACACTATGTTAAGCGTTCATTACACAAAACTTTTAACAATGTGTTACTGTTGCTGAGCAGGATCAGGTTAGGAAGGTATTTTCAAAAATCGACCCTCAAGAGTGCTACGGGGAGTTATAAATAACAAAAAAATCCTTTTTATCAGCTATTAGATCTACGTACTTAAAATTTAACAAAGGTGTTTTATTTCTCTCTCTCTTTTTTTTTTTTTTTTTTTTGTTACCTGAGTTACGCCAAAAGCTTTTTTTTGTTTAATTTGCAATTCACGTAAAATTAACTCATTGAAAACTTCTTTATCCTTCAATCTGTGCTGTTTAATTTTTCAGTTCACCCGTGCGAAGAACGGGTATACCAGCTAATTTAAAATAAATATGTACCTATACCAGTGCTTCTCAAACTTTCAATACTGGCGCCCCCCTTTTCGATCACAATTTTTTTCGCGCCCCCTTATACATTAATAATGTACTGAATGCAATAATGCAATAATAACGCACTTTGACGCTAAAGTTACAATAGGCGATCTTAATTATAAACCATACAAATTAGTAACATAAGTATTAAAAAAAAAATTTTGTATACTACTTTTAAGCAAAATAAATAAATAAATAAAATAATAGAATAATTATTATGTTATTTTTCCTTTCTCTAATTTTTAAATTGAACATATTGCAAAATGCGGTAGCTGCTTAGAAGACAAAATATAGATATCTGCTAAATATAGAAAAAGAACTCAGAGGGTCAATTTCGAATAAGCATTCCTTATAAAAACTTTGCTTTCCAAGACAAGCTCATGGACGTCATCAATACTTATTAAACTTGTTCTTAATTTAGTATTAATTAATTAGTTATAAAATATTCTGTGCAACACTGATACATTAAAAGTATACCGAACTGAACCGAAGTGCCCGCTCTTTGCACGAGTTCATTTATAAGAAAATAAAACATTATTGATATAATAGCTGAATTGTAAGGGAAGCAAAGCCAAGTGCTCGACAATGTTTACAAATACGTAAAATGATTTTTTTAAAATCGTTGCTCAAATTATAATTAGTTTTAAGCGAATTGTAATTTTAAGCCTCACAGAATTAGCATTTATAATTGATGTTAAACAGTAGCGTACTCAGGAATTTTTCAAGGGGGGATCCGGGGTCGAAAGTTCACAAATCTTGTATCAGGTTCCTTTTGATTTTGTCGATTTTCGGGAACAAAACACAGTAAAAAACTAATTCTTGAATAAATAATTAGCATAAATTAATAAAATTAATCATTAATAACAAATACTTAACTAAATTTTGCGTACTATAAACTTATAATTATAATCAATCGGAAAAAAATCAAGGGCTTTGGGGGTCCGGACCCGATTGTGTGCACCACTGATGTTAAATAATGATCAATAATATAAAATATCGATGAAGAATAATTGTATTATTTTTAATATTTAAAGCGAAAAGACTTCAACATGTTTTAACCCGGGAGCAGGCGTGCACTCGATACGGTCAGGGTTATTGAATCACCCCCAATCCTTTTTTTTATAATTATTTTATTGTACACGATACAAATCATGATTCCAGTGAATAATTTAACTAAGAGAAAGTTTACTTACCTACTTTCAAGGACTTTTCAATTTTTCTTTGGTAATAAATAAACAGTTTAGTCACAATTAACGATTTCGTAATTTGTGTGTCCCGCGCGACCACTTCCGCGGGTAAAAAGTATATTCATTATGATAATATGTATGTTACTGCTAAAAAAATTGTGTGAAACGTTTTTCGTTATGCTTTATACATTGAGAATATTTATAAAAATATGTCTTGGCCAAGTATCCTTCATGTGCTTGTGTGTGTGTGTGTGTGCTCTCCGTGGTTTTCCAAATATCATAAAACTCTTTTGCATGAAAAAAAGCGCAACAGGGAACACATAAGAGAGGGGTCATAACTAACTGTACCAATAACTTAGAAGGGCAAACAGATTACAGCTATAATGTGCAGTATTTCAAAAATAATGACAGTGATGAATTTTTTATGTTCCTAAAGTTTTTTGATTCTGGGTCCGGGATCTGTTTTTTCTCTGAAAGAGTAGTATGTTAGGTAAAAAAAAGGGTAATAAAAAAAATCTCTCATCACGGGATGACAGCAAATCAAATAAAAGTTTTTTTATTTGGTTATAGGATCAAAGATAGCTAATTAGGTTAGGTATTGAAGAAGTTTTTATTTTTTTGATGGCTTAATATCGCCTATAAATTATATCAGAGTAAAAGTGCATTTTTTATTATGTCTGAAAGTATTTTGTTTTAATTCATTCCAGTAAACTAATTATTTTTTAAATCTTTTATTTTCGATATGCTCGCGCCCCCCAGGGGGGCGTGCCCCACAGTTTGAGAAGCACTGACCTATACATATCTAATTCAAATTTTAAAAAAGTATAAAAAAGAAGTTAATTTATTTTAGTAAAATTACATGTCCATGCAAGAGTTAACAATATTTCAGTAATTTAAACAGTTTCAACTGCAATTAAAGACAAAATTACAATTTAATTAGTTTGAATATCGATGTAAAAATTAAAACAAAATTTGCATACTTACTTTGGAAAGATATTTAAATTCATGTGTTCCTTAACCCACAGTTTTCTAAAAAAAGTTATTGCATATTTAAAAAAATTATACAAATATCAAAAACTCAGAATTGGATTTTAAAAATATTTTAATACTATTAAAGGTTGAAAATTATACTAACAGTAAAATTTAAATGTGAAAAAAATAATGTTTAAGAAATCACTTTTCTCTTTACAAAGCAAAAATAAGCATTTTAATCAATACGATTTAGATTTTTCAGAGACCATGGCCAATGTTAATACTACCTATAATGAAAAAGAAGGAAGAATTCGGGATCGAAAGTTCACCAATCTTGTATCATGTTCCTTTTGATTTTGCCGATTTTCGGGAACAAAAGACAGTAAAAAACTAATTATTGAATACTAGCTGGTATACCCGTTCTTCACACGGGTGAACTGAAAAATTAAACAACACAGATTGAAGGATAAAGAAGTTTTTAATGAGTTAATTTTACGTGAATTGCAAATTAAACAAAAAAAGCTTTTGGCGTAACTCAGGTAACAAAAAAAAAAAAAAAAAAAAAAAGAGAGAGAAATAAAACACCTTTGTTAAATTTTAAGTATGTAGGTCTAATAGCTGATAAAAAGGATTTTTTTTTATTTATAACTCCCCGTAACACTCTTGAGGGTTGATTTTTGAAAATACCTTCCTAAGCTGATCTCTGCTCAGCAAAAGTAACACATTGTTAAAAGTTTTGTGTAATGAACGCTTAAAATAGTGTAAATAATTTTTATCTGAAAGTATAATACATTAATATTACTTTCTGTAGTATTTATTTTATGTTAAAATTGTAATATTCGCAAGCAACGCCGTTTCTTAAATTATAATGATGATCCAATGAAAAACGTAGCGAAATGTTAACGATAGAGTCAAGTTGGCAAATGCCTAGCTACTTTCATAACTCGAGCTTTATTAGAGCTTTGTAAGACCCGCCGTGTAGGGGTTAAATGCACGTTAATACTTTATCCAACCGCATTATGATTTACTGCAGTTTTTTTCATACAATATTTTTTTTGGGTCGCTACATTTAAAATTGAGGGATATACATAAACAAAATACTCCACTTTGGAAGATTTAATCCGTTACAGCTAATAAATTAAATAAAGATATTCCACTGTAAAATTAATTATATATACCGTTCACTTAAAATAAGTAGTCAAATCATTTTCTAAGGTCTTCATTAACATACAAAAACATAAGACACTTAAATTTTGACAAACTATTTTTTCCGCTAAAATATTCATCATGGAACCCGTGCTGCCATATATCTTGGAAGAGTGGATTTCAAAGAATATTCCTGCTAATTATTGGTAGAATATTCCTTCTAAGTTGGTGTGGTGTGGTAGTTAGGAGAAAGGGGTGCCAGCTCAGATTTTGTCCACGTCACTTGACTATGGTTCAAAATTACGTGATCCGTTGCCAAAAGCCCTCGTGTAGCTGAACAGTGCAGCATTAATATTCACTCACTCTCACACTCCAAGAAATACAGAACAATAGTTATTGCGTTTTTAAGTGTAAAAATAATTATATCTGCCTATTCAATTAAAATTATAGCGTTATAATTAACTATACTAACCACAAATAAATTTTGAAAATTTGTCCAAATGATGCAGTGTGAAAGAGAAAGCTTATTTACTTTAAGTATCAGAACTGATAAAAGCATTTATTTGAAAAAAAGATCAATTTCTTACTACCAAATATGCATAATAAGATGTTAAAAACATTAAAATAAAGAGATTTATAACAACCTCTCCCTTCAAAACTTAGTTTGATTCTGAAATAAAAAAAAATAGGTATTATATCAGAGGAATTAATTAGAAGCGAGCACCTTGCGTAGCCAAAACAAAAAAGGTTTTTCACAAACAAAAGATAGATATATGCAGACGTGGTTTTTTTTTTTTTTTTTTTTTTTTTTTGCTGCGCATGCCAGAATTGCTAGCAGAAGACACAATTTTTTCCTACTTACTTGACAAATATCGTTATATTTTTGACACTTTTCCCAAATCTTTATAAATTATAGCCTATGCTATAAATTATAGCCTATGCTATTCTGATGTATAAGCTATATTACTGTAAAGTTTCATTAAAATCCATTCAGTAGTTTTTGCGTGAAAGACCATCAAAGATTTTCACAAACTTTCACATTTATAATATATATTAGATATAATTAGCATTAATTAATAAAATGATTCATTAATAACAAATACTTAATTAAATTTTACGTACTATATACTTAGAATAATAATCAATCTGAAAAAAATCCAGGGTTTTAGAGGGGTCCGGATCCCCAGGACCCCCTCCCTTCTTGTGTGCGCCACTGTTCATATCAAATATTAAAGTATGCTGCAGTTTTTTAATAATGGAATTGAGGAATTGATACTAGCACAAATTTTTTGCGTAGTGTAATATGCAAGTTAGGAAAATTAAATAGCTGGTGTTATCTTTGTATTACTGAACTGCAGTTCAAAATTGGGAGAACCAAGATCTATCCAAATTAAAATTCATATTTGTATGGGATTTGGAACCAGTTGCTTAGTTCTTTTACGGTAATATCGCCTTTAATAAATAAGTTGTGCACACAGAAATCTATAATTCAAAAAATAAAGTTTTGAAAATCTCTTCTATAATGTAAACATAATAGTTATCTAAAGCCGAAGCCACTTTTAAGGCTAAGGCGCAAATTATTGGAGGGTGAAAAAACATTTAAATTATAGCAAATGTGTACCACCGCCTTGTGAATCGTGAGAAAAAGATTTCTGCCCTCAAGAGAGTAAAGACTGAAATGAGATCTATGGGAAAATAAATAAATAAATATTAATAATAAAAAAACATCTTTTTTTTTTTGCTGGTATAAAACAAAAGTTTAAAAAGAATCCTTGTGTATTACTGAAATGATTTTTATAAAATTATCTTTAGATTCTTTTTACCTGTTTACACTTTGCAATATTTAATTTCTATAACATAATAAATTATACATGTGGACACAGTAGGCCTTTGATCCGCATGGGCTGTTGCGCCACTGAGTTTAGATTTAATATTAATGGAATTAGAGAATGGCCAGTAGTTACCACGTTCTCAGTGAAATATAAAGCATCCTTTAATTTAAAGGTGTCATTTTTATATAAAATATGAAAAAAAAAATTCGTATACCTAAAAATTTCTTTCTACGACAGTATTTATACCAAAAAAATGCAAGACTGAATTATGTATCATTAATACTAATTTATAAGCAAAAAAAAGTTTAAAATAAGGTCTCTCTCTCTATATATTGTGTATACATTTTGGAGGAAGAATCTGCATTTCGTCTACATTATTTTCTGAAGTATGAAATACTAATGAATTTAAAATCAGGCTTAATTTAAGTATTGGTTTAATTTCGTAAATACATTACATCGAAAAACAACCTATTTATTACTTGATTTATAATTGCTGTACTGAAAAAAATACAAATTTCTAATCATTTGTTAAGTGGAATAATTATATGAATCAAATTATTGATAAATTAATATGAAATTAAAAAGTTTTAGTGCAATTAGCTATATTCAAATCAGTCAATTATTTCATTCAAAATCTTTTTTTTTTTTAAATAAAGTTTCGTTTTTTTTAATGCTTTAAAATCAGTCCTTTTCATTCGCACACACAATTCCTACAATTAGTTCACTTTCTCTCTGTATTTATATATTTATCTTGTTCAAATTTTCAATCGTTAATAAAATAATTTCTATTCATCCAATCAAGTTCAAATAAATTTCTTTACACTTGTAGTAGATGACACTTGATGTTAATACAGTTTTTCAAATATTAATTAATTAATTAAATTTAATTAAGTTACTTACCGGTTTTCGACTCCAATTTAGATTCGTCTCAATTGTTGTAACAATGTAACTGTTAAAACAATGACAAAAGTTGGCATGGAAAACCGGTTTTTCAGCCAAACTAGCCAAACCGGGTGTGCATTGTTACAACAATGCAGACAAATCAGTAGCGCACACAGGAATTTTTCAAGGAGGGGAGGGGTCCGGGGTCGAAAGTTCACCATTCTTGTATCATGCTCCTTTTGATTTTGTCAATTTTCGGGAACAAAATACAGTAAAAACTAATTATTGAATAAATAATAAGCATTAACTAATAAAATTAATCATTAATAACAAATATTTAATTAAATTTTGCGTACTATATACTTAGAATTATAATCAATTGGAAAAAAAATTAAGGGCTTTGGGGGGTCCGGACCCCAGGACCCCCCTTGTGTGGGTCACTGAGACAAATCGTGCTCTTTTTTCAGTTCCTACTCTATTAGTTCCCTCTCTCCCTATATATATATACATACATACACACATATATAGAGATAGATAGATAAATAGATATTATAAATACGAAAGTTTGTGAGGATGTTCGGTCGTCTTTCACGCAAAAACAACTGAATGGATTTTAACGAAATTTTACAGTAATATAGCTTATACATCAGGATAACATATAGGCTACACGTTATAGCATAGACTATAATTTATAAAGATATTGTGTGAAGTACCCAAAGTATAACGATATTTGTCAAGTAGGAAAAAATTCTGTCCTCTGCAAGCAATTCTGGCGTGTGCAGCAAAAATGCCCCCACGACAGCATATATCTATCTTTTGTTTGTGAAGAAACCTTTTTTTTTGGCTACTCAAGGCGCTCGCTTCTAATTAATTCCTGTGATCAGCATGATCCCTAATTTTTTTTTATTTCAGAATAAAACTAAGTTTTGAAGGGAGAGGTTATTATAGATCTCTCTTTATTTGAATATTTTTTGAGTTTATTATGCACATTTGGTAGTAAGAAATTGATCTTTTTTCAAAATAATTATTTTATCGGTTCTCTGGTACTTAAAGTAAATAAACTTTCTCTTTCACACTGCATCATTTGGACAAATTTTCAAAATTTGTTTGTGGTTAGTAGTTAATTATAACGCTATAATTTTAATTGGTATTGCATTTTTAAGTATAAAAAAAATTATAACTACTGTACTGTATTTTTTGGAGTGAGTGAGTGAATGAATATTAACGTCGCACTGTTCAGCTACACGAGGGCTTTTGGCAACGGACCACGTAATTTTGAACCATGGTCAGGTGACGTGGACAAAACCTGAACTGGTACCCCCTTCTCCTAACTACCACACCACACCAGTTTAGAAGGATATTCTACTAACACTTAGCAGGAATATTCTTTGAAACCCACTCTTCTCCATGATATATGGCAGCACGGGTTCTATGATGAGTATTAATGCGACGCCCGTATAACTTAATGTTAAATTGATTAATTTATTTCGTTAGATCCATTTTAAATACCCAGGTTCTAATTTATCATTTGGCGTCACACTATAGTTTACGTTTTAAACATTAGATCTTTTAAAGACAAATAAAACAGGACACTAAATTAAAAGGCCGTTCTTTAAATTAACACTTAATTTATTTACAATAAGATTGAAATTATATTAAATACTAAGGATATACATGATTACTTAACTGAATTAGGATCTGAGAGAGAGGAAACTTGGTGTGGCCATCTCGAGAGTCTCCAACCGCGGCATTTTGTCAAAGGGTCGTCAGACCAAAATCGGTGATAAAATTGGTGTCAGAGAGTGTCTTAATTCGTCGTGCATGCGCTTATATTTCGCGGCGGTTTACTTCTGTATTCTGGAGAGGATTCTTTTTCGAAACACAATCAGCTTTTCTGATTGGTCTGGAGTCAGCGGAGGGATATCTTCTCGCGGTCCATGACTCCCCCCCCAAAACGCGGGAAATTCCCAAAAACAACCCAAACCATGATGTATTTATGGGTACATTGCCTTCTTCCAGGCGTGGGAAACGCGTCACCCTTTTCGGTGGGGGGGGTGAGAAATTCCTTTTATTGTAAACAACAACAGGGCATATATAAAAAAATTACTGTTGTAATCCTTAGGGAAAGGCGCCCCCATCAGTATTTTAGCTGGGAAGGCGAATAGTTTTGTAGCAGATATTGCGTTTTCAGCTGACGGTGTTTTCAACGGATTGCAAAGATTATTATTTTTGTCACGAAAAAATAGTTTATGTCAAAATTTAAGTGTCTAATGTTTTTTTATGTTAATGAAGACCCCAGAAAATGATTTGACTACTTATTTTAAGTGAACGGTGTACATAATTAATTTTACAGTGGAATATCTTTAATTAATTTATTAGCTCTAACAGATTATATTTTTCCCAAAGTGGAGTATTTTGTTTATGTATATCCCTTAATTTTCAATGTAGTGATCCAAAAAAAAAAAATTGTATGAAAAAATTGCAGTAAATCATAATGCGGTGGATAAAGTATTAACGTGCATCGTGCCCCTACACGGCGGGTCTTACAAAGCTCTAATAAAGCTTGTGACAAACCTATACGGAACTTTATCACCAACCTTCTGAGACGTCTTTTTTAGGGAAATTTAATTCCCCTACCTCTTTCTAATCAGCTCCAAAAAGAGGACAGGATTCCTTGTTATGCAGATTAGATAGAGTATTTAAGTCAAACGGAATAGTAAAGTAAAAAAGCAGTAGGAGAGAGAGATTGAAGCAGGGAGGTATAATGGTGAAGTTAGAGATTTATTATTGAAGATTTCTAGGTGGATAAATCTCGGGAAGAGCTGAGCTGCAGTGTGGTAAATATTGATTTATAATTAAAGTCTCATTAAAGTTTTATATTAGGAGTGAGATTAAAGTTAAATGTTCAAAAAGAACATTATTGAATATAATTCTGGGATTTCTTATCGCGGTAATCTCTGTGTGATCGATATTCTAATTGTTAATTAATTGGATCATTAAATATTTAAGTTAATATAAAGGAAAGTCCCTTTTAAACCTCATAAAGCTATTTTCATTTAGTTGTAATTAAAAGTCTTTGATTCTATTTGGGAACGATAACTAAATAAAGAAAGTTAATTATAAAAATGGCTACCGGTTCTTATTTGACTCAAAATCATTCTCGTTCTCAAAGTGAGATCCAAGGTGATCTTCACAAGCTCGAGCTATGAAAGTAGCTAGACATTTGCCAACTTGACTCTATTTTTAGCATTTCGCTATGTTTTTCATTGAATAGCCATTATAATTTAGGAAACGGCGTTGCTTGAGAATATTACAATTTTAACATAAAATAAATATTAGATATAAATTATTCAAATATAAATTATTTACTCTATTTTAAGCGTTCATTTCACAAAACTGTTAACAATGTCTTTTGCTGAGCAGAGATCAGCATAGGGAGGTATTTTCAAAAATCGACCCTCAAGAGTATTACCTGGAGTTATAAATAAAAAAAAATCATTTTTATCAGCTATTAGATCTACTTAAAGTTTAACACAGATGTTTACTTTTTTTTTGTTTAGCTGAGATATACAAAAGCATTTTTGTTTAATTTGCAATTCACGTAAAATTAACTCATTAAAACTTCTTTATCATTCAATTTGTGTTTAATTTTTCA
>BMAU01007405.1:0-18858 GCA_019973935.1 Trichonephila clavipes | reverse complement strand
CATTACGTATTGCTGTTGTTCATGTCCATAACGAAAGTCTTTCAAAGAAAAATTGCGAACAGTTTTTAATGGAGAAATCAAGTAGAGTTAGTTTGGTTTGCCAGAGTTTAAGAACCGCACGGCAGACGTTTTGGTGGTCCGTCGACAAAATCACACTTTTCTACGTCATAAGTGTCATTTGTGCTGACTTTTGCTAACTTTATATGGTCCGAGGTATTTTGCTTAAGTTTCAAACCTGACCAAACTGAGTGCATTTGATTGCTACTAGGTCATGTAGTTGATATTTATGAGCTTGTCTGCGCCGGAGATTGTACGTGAGGCGATTCTTCCTTCATCTTGAACTTTGTAGATTTGCTTTTTGGCATCTTGATGGAGAGCATCACGTTGTTCTTGAATTGGAGCTTTAATCTCATCATTAAAAGTTAGACAATCTCAATGTCCTGGCAAGACTTCATCTTGGTGCTGAAAAGGAGCTCAAATGGAGTCATCTTGATGCTTCTTTGAAAAGTTGAGTTCAGGATTTCTTGCAGGTGGGGTACGTGAGAGTACATTTTCTCAGGATCGTCGACAGAAAGTTTTGACAGCACTGCAATGAGGGTGGAATTTTGTTTTTCAAAATTTGGTCATTAGATCTTGGGAGACCAGTTGTAATGGAGATATGAAGGATGTTTTGCTTTTTACAGTAATCTTCAAATGCGTATCCCTTATCAGTGATAATCCTAGCGGGGTTTCCGAAGACATATTTTTGGTTTTCTAATTGATTTATGACATATGCAGCGTCCGTAGATCTAGTGGGATACAGCCATGTAAATTTACTGAATGCGTCAATCACTGCAAAAACATGCTTATATTTCCTAGAAGTTGTCGCTAGGGGACCCAAATGATCTAGATGAAATGTATGAAGTGGTAAATCATTTTTCTATCGGGTTAAGCGTGCCATCTTGTTTACCACGTTTCCGGTTTGTGAGAATGCATGTAATACAGTTTTGAATGCATTTTTCAAATTTGTCTTTAAGTCGTGGGATGTAAAAGTCTTTGCTAACTAAATCTTGTGTGCATAGAACAGCAAAATGTCCACGTTCATGTGCAGTTTTAATGATGTTAGCCTGCATTTCGTCGGGTACCACTAGTAAATCGGTGCCATTGACTGTTTTGTAAAGAGAAGTTTGTTTTTTTACGATATAGTTATCATGCGGCGTTGTTTCTAGAAGCGTCTTTATCGTTGTTATTTGGTCATCAGCCTGCTGTGCTTTGAGAAATTAAAGATGAACACTATTTTGGATTAGCTCACAATGTGGAGGTCGACTGAGAGCATCCACATAAGCCATCTTTGAGCCTGTACGGTGTTCTATTGTATAGTTAAATTCATGGAGATAAAGTACCCACCTGGCTATCCTGGGGTTAAGGTCTTTTACTTAGTGTTTTGACGAGGGCGTGACAGTCAGCAAAAATTTTTGAATGATGTTCCTAGTACATAGATGCGAAACTTTTTAAGTGCTTCGACCACTGCAAGGACTTCTAGTTCAAAACTAGTGTACTTTCTCTCATGGTATGATGTCTTTTTTGACATGTAGAATACAGGGTGAAACTGGTTGTGATGTATGGATTTTTGGAGTAGGACTGCACCGAAACCATCGATTGACGCGTCAGTCTGAATCTCAGTGGGATAATTTTGGTTAAAAATACTTAAAACGGGTTGTTGGGAAAGTAAGTATTTTAATTTTTGAAATGCTGCCGGTTGTTCAGCATAAAATTGGAAAATGGAGTTTTTACGAAGGAGGTCACTCAATGGTTTTGCTATGGTCGAATATGAGGGTAAAAACTTTCTAAAATAGCCAGTAAGACCAAGAAATCGGCGAACGTCTTTAGTATTTTTAAGATCAGGATAATTGATAACAGCTTTAGTTTTTGAAGGGGAAGGGAACAATCTACCGTTTTCTATAATATGGCCAAGAAACTCTATTGTATTATGTAAAAATTGACATTTTTAAAAATTTATTTCGTCCGTAATCACAAGCTACCTCTAGAACAACTTTTAGATATTCAAGGGCTTGGGACTCATTAGAAGTGGGAATAACGACATCATCCATATATGGGAGAGCAAAACTTTTCGAAATCAGATGTCAGAAAATGTTATTTATGTACCGCATAAAGGTGGAAGGACAAGTATTTAGTTCAAAAGGCATTCGTCTAAATTGATACTGACCATTGTGAGTAACAAAACTAGTAAATTTACGGCTCCTTTCATGTACCGCGACATGGAAAAATCCATTTTTAGATCTAGAGTAGTAAGTATTTTAGCATTTTGAGACAATCTAAAATATCGTCAATTAAAGGAAGAGGATAGTTATCTTTAAAAAAAAGTTTGCGATTTTAAGCGTCTATAATCAAATGCAAACTCTTGATTTCCTGTCTTTTTCTTTACTACCACAACTTGACTAGCGTAAGGGGATGAACACGGCTCAACAATTCCATTTTTAACCCATTCATCAACTTGAGCGTCCACTATATCTCGTTCAGCAAATGGCAAACGTCGAGGCTTATGAAATATCGGTTCGTCGTCGGTGAGAGCGATATCAAGCTCAATGTTTACAGTTTTTGTTTTTTTAGACGTGAATGTCGATAGCAGTTGTTCGACTTCAGCTCGATTATATTGAGAAACATTTGGACCGATATCAAATGTGGGTGAACCGTCAGAAATCGTCATAATAAAATTTTCATTTCCATTATCAGAAGGCCTTAAAATTTGTGCAAATTTTACGCATGTAGGTGATATATTTAAATGTGCTTGTTTAATTACGTCACAACCGATTATAAGGTCATAATTTGTACAAGAATTTGATACAACAAAAATAGTAACAGGAAAAACTTGATCATTGATAGTAATTTCAGAATCAAAAGTTCCTATCTCATTAATTCGTGAAAAACCAAAACCTATTAATAATGTGATGGTTTATTTTAGTGGCGGTGCATCTATATTTATGTAAGTAGAATTTCTTAACAGTATTAAATTGCTGCCTGTGTCTACTAACCCGTTAAGTTTACGGCCAATGATTGTTAGGTCTTTAAGCATATTAATAGGAGAAGGCAATTCATACACAGCATTTACACCAGAAGGTGGTGTAGAAGTGTTATTTAAATTATCTCGTCGGCATTCAAATGATTTGTGACCATAAAGATTACATGAGAGGCATCTGGGGCCACGTGAATGATTAGGACACGATTTTGATAGATGACCTATATCATTACAATTAAAACAACGTTTGCGGATTTTTAGCTGCGACGGAAACGTTAAATCTTGTGGGTTTTCTTTGGAAGCTTTGTTGTTTAAAATCGCGTCCTCTGCTTTCATATCAATGACGAAAATTCGGTGAATTAGAGTTATGTATCCCCATGTTTTTACCGACAGTTTCATATGTACGTAATTTCTGCTTAAATTCGGAAAATGAGGTTGCACCATAGATGATTATTTTATCTGAACGAGGCCCATCAATTCTATTAATGACGTACTGGATAATTGATGCTTCGTCAATTTTTGAATCACATCTATTTGCTAATTCACCCATGGAATTAAAATATTGCATTAAAGTCTCGGTTTTATACATTTTTCTTTTTTCTAATTCACGGTGAATTTCTATGGAAGTAACTGAATTCGAAAATTCTTCAATTAAAGCTTTTTTGAATGACTCGTATGTATTTAAATTTCTTTGTGGAAAAAGAAATGATTTAGCAGTTCCACATACTAGACGTTTTACGAAAATTAATTTTTGAGAAGAACTGATAGCTGGGAATAAATCAAAATTTTCTTCAACTTGGCGAAATACACTATTTACAGAATAAACATTTTCACTGGTAAATTTTCTACTAGTCGCCAAAATATCCCGTAATAAAGTCCAAAACTGGGTATTTATCTCTGTAAGGGAAGCATCGTTTAAATAGGGAGGAAAAGTATTTTGTGTACAAAGAGATGAAACGTTTTGATGTGCCGGCATGAAAAACTAACCTTGAACGCTGCGTAGGGGTGCGTTGCTGACCAGATGTTGAAATAGGGAGTGCTGGTCTGTCCCTTCCGATGAAAAATTCCTGTCTAACGTGATTCGTTTTTGAAAAGTGGTTTTTGAAACTACGTTTTCGCTTTCAAAAAAGAATGTCTCCGAATTATTTAATGTTAGTTGGAATTCACCTAAATTCGCCAAACCTTTAAATATACTATTGCATAAATTTTGCTCATTTGTTTCTACGTCTAAATGCAATAAATTAGCGACGGAGATGAAATCAGGCAATGAGAATTCAGTTAAAAATTTTTCTTTGTGTTTTTCAACTCTAAACTCTTTAGGGAATGTAGAAAAATTTCTTATTTTATTTCGCGAAGAACGGTCAAATTCGGTGAATCCTAATATAAAATATAATGTTTTTACAGCACGAGTTGTACCTCATTTCATCGAATTAGCAATTATAGGAATATCGCCTAATTTAATATTTTTACAGGACATCTTAATATACAAAATTAATCACTTTGAAAATTTATAGACGGTGCAAGGTTGTAATCAAATTTCCCTATCACAATCTGAGTTAAAACTACTAAATACAGTAATTTTAAAGCCAAAATAAACAAACAAAAAATACGTTTAATTAAATTTTGCCTACCTGGGGTTGGGGAACAGTCCGTACAATAAATCCAAAACCAGTTGAGGCACTATAGGAATCTAAGAAAAAGAAAATGTAACAGCAACAAGTCGTTTTTACGCTTTTTGAAATGTAGCGTCCACTGAAGAAAAATATTAACGCGTCTTAAAAATTTTCTCTCGTTGTGACGAATCTATACGGAACTTTATCACTAACCTTCTGAAACGACCTTTTTAGGGAAATTTAATTCCCTACCTATTTCCAATCAACTCCAAAAAGCGGACAGGATTCCTTGTTATGCAGATTAGATTCAGTATTTAAGTCAAACGAAATAGTAAAGTAAGAGCAGTAGGAGATAGACATTGAAACATAGAGTTATAGTGAATTTGAATTGAAATCTTATTGTTGAAGATAATTTAATCTCATGAAGAATTGAGATTCCGAGTGGTAAAAATATTATTTTGAGTTTAAAGTTTCATTCAAGTTTTAAGAGTCAGATTAAAGTTAAATGTTCAATAAGAACATTATTGAATATAATTCTGGGATCTCTTATCGTGGTTATTTCTGCGTGATCGTTATTTAATAAATTAATTAATTAGATCATTAATTAATTGAGTTAATTTAAAGGGTATTATCTTTAAAACCTCATAATATTGGCAGAAACAATTGTTAATAAGTTTTGATTCTATTTGGGAAAGATAACCAAATAAAGAAAGTTATTTATAAAAATGGCTACTGGTTCTTTTGTGACTCAAAATTATTCTCGTTCTCAAAGTGAGGTCCCGAGGGACCTTCACATCGTCTAGAGGAGATTTTCCTTAATATGCAAGAGAAAGGTCGAGCCCCCAAAATATGGGAAAATGACTACAACCTAAGGATGATAAATGCTTTATTTAACAAGATGAAGGATGAAGTATTTAAATTATACTAAACAGCAAAAGAGAACGTCTTTCTCCTACGTCTAAAGCTTAGCGTCCCTAACGTACGTCTGCATATTTTCCCGTGTGTACTTTAGTCGGACATTCCTGACGGGGTGTGACGTCAGTGTGGACTGCTCCACCTTAAGTACAGAGGGAGGGGTTGTCCATTGCAGATATCCAACCCTACAAATATATATATATATATATATATATATATATATATATATATATATATTATATATTCAGGGAATGGAAATAGTGACCCAAGAAGGAAGCTAAGTACAATCGCGAAACTTTGCAAAAAAAGTACATCGTAATGTGATGTGCAAATGATCCAAGTTTTCGGCCAATACGCATGCTCATACACGCCGAGGGGGTGCCACAATCAGGAAGAGGGTACTGTTTAAGCCAGTGCACATTCGAAGATTCATAAACGTGACGATTACAAGCCGATTGTAGGAGACTTTGGTAAGCGAAACATGCCAGGTAAACGTGCTAGAAGACATTTCTCACAGTTAAGCGAGTTTGAGAGAGGCCTTATCATCGGGATGATAACTGCAGGCTGATGGACGTGCCGTGTTGCTGGTCAGGTGTATCGTTCGGAGTGTGCAGTTAGAAATTGTTCGGAGTAGTTGACAATAGAAGGTACCCACGCGAGGAAAACCGGGTCTGTAGCGACCAGGAAGACCACAAGGTGAGATAATCGTAGGATGGTGCGGCAAGCACATGTGGACAGTGACTCGTTCAACGATACGAGCAGACGTAGGCGTAGAAATTGTTCCACAAACAATTTCCAGATACCTTGCAGAAGCAAATCATAATTCCAAGGCCCTTTCCGTGTACTCCCTTTAACACCGGAATATCGGCAACTGCGTCTACAGTGGTGCCAAGCCATATCAATTTCGAATGTCACAGATCGGGAAAAAGTTGTATTTAGTGCAGAATCCCGGTTTGTTTTGGGAACAGATGATAACCGTGTACGGGTGTGGAGGCGCCCTGGTGAGCGGTACAATTCCCCTCACACTGTTCTACGTCACACTGCCCGCACAGCTGGTGTAATGGTCTGGGGTCATAGCCTATGAAGGCGATCCAGTTTAATTGTGATGCGTGGAACCTTAACGGGCCAACGTTACTTTGATGATATTCTTCGACCCCATGTAGGATCTTTAATAAATGGTCTCCCAGGGGCACTTTTTCAGCAAGATAATGCTCGTCCGCATACAGCAAGAGTTGCTCAAGACTTCCTACTTCCTTTTCAGGCTCTTCCATGGCCAGCCCTCTCCCCCAAATTGTGCCCTGTGAAGCACGTGTGGGATTAGCTAAAACGGTAGATGACATCGTGTTAATCTGTACATGATATAGAGTTGGCTGTTCAAGATTTGTGGGCCCATCTGCCTCAGGACAACATAAGGTGTCTGATCAACTCAATGCCGGACCGTGTGGCGGCATGCATTGCAGCTGGATGTGGTCCAACGCGCTATTGTAGTTGCCCAGTATTTGTGTCGTTGCACACCCTATATTCGTTTAATTGTCTTTTTATTGATATCAAGTGAATCTCTCTTATGTGTCATTATGTGTATTAAATTTCCTTTCCATCCGATGATTTCTTCTTGGGTCGCTATTTTCAATGTTCCTGAGTGTATATATATAATCTTATTCTCTACAAACAAGAGATAACATCCAACAATCACATTCGAAAAACACAAAGACAGTAGGAAAATCACACAATGAAGGACACATGAACAATCGAGATTAAAAATTATAAAATGGATGATGCAGTATTATAAACATTGCTGACTTAGGACAGCTAATATATAAAATAATTTATATAAAAGTGCGGTTCAACATGTTTGTTGGCCAGCCAACCTTCCCCCTTTATGTAAATAATACTGAGCAAAAACCTATTGAAAATAATGGATAAATATCTACAGATCCATTGCAAAGATAAGGGTAACTTACCTAAAAATTGCACTTAAAAATGCAGAGCTCGCGCCAAATCTGAGTGCAATAAAATGTCATTGCCAGATTCAGCACCCTAATGCAGATTTAAATCATATAAATGGCTGAAACGTAGCACTTAACACAAGTTTAAATTGAATGGAAATAAAAATTAGTAAGAGACTTAAAAATTACCATAGCTTTAGTAACACTAGAGTATATAAGAATAAAATAATAATAAGTAATTGTATCTAATATTAGAAAATATGAAGGTAACTGTAACTATGCAATATGTATATTAATAGTAATAAACTATTACCAATTTTAGAATTTTTAATCCTTACTATTTTGAATAGCTTTATTCATATAACTGTTAATAAAATTAATTGGATATTTCTGATTTATGCAACGTTTAGTAAATTTTTTATAGTTATTTGTTATTTCTGAATTTTTCTTTCCAGAAATTTATTGCTTTGTATATAATAAATAACAAAATTTCTGAATATAGATACATGTACATTACTCTTCCAATGAGAAACATTTATAATATTGAAATTAAGATCTTCTCTTTTATCATATAAATATTAGAAACTATTACATTAACTTTTATTTTGATATGCATGTCAAGAAAATTTGCTTCATTGTTGTTATTATTTGTCTGTATTAAATTAAGATATTATGGATAAAAATTAATGTTAGGTATAAAATTGACTTGTTTGCCAAAAATGATTATGTCATCTATATAACGATAAATATAATATTTAGAATTATTTATATAAGTATAAATTTGTAAGACAGTTGCTCTCAGGGCCACATTTGGCAAACCTTTAATATGCAGATAATAGTTACACTTATGACATATATAGTTCTCTTTAAGTACAAACCTAAGTGGTGAAACAAATCTATCATTATTAACAATATTAAATAAATTATCTTTATGCTAATTTACAAGAATATTAGCCAAATCATCAATATTAATAGAGTTAAAAAGATCTTCAAAGTCTAAACGATAGACTGAATAAATCTGTTTATAATTAATTTGTTCAATAAGTGATTTACTATTTTTAAGATTGGCTGTGAATTTAAGGTATTCGAACACGTTCGGAGCACTTTTTAACAAAATAACATATTTAAACATTATGAAGGCTTTTTATGACTCAATACCAATAAATACTAATATTTAACTAACAATATTTTCAAATAAAGTGCCTAAATTCACAGAAATCACAATTATAAGTGAATTTTAGCAACATTTTTGAAAAACTTCAAAGCAATTAAAGAAAAAAGTAATAAACTTATATTAGTAAAAATATTACCAACACAATCTAGATGCATTTATCTTGAGAATGTACTAAAATTTTAAAGTTTTAGTAAAATTTGAAAATTTTAAAATTTGATTGATAAACATTATAAAAGAAAAATCACATTCTTTATGAGACCATTATTTAAATAACAAGCCTAACTCAAAAAATATTAATACAATAAAATATTTTAGTACATTCCCTAAAAACAGTATAAATATCAGGTTCAAAAAGTTTTGAGAAATACATTTGTAATATTATGAGTAATCAGACTCGCCATGATAGATTTCGAGTAAATTAAGTCTGCCCACTTCTGGTAGATCAAAATACCCACTTCCGGTTTTCTAACTTAATACAATTATTGATTGTAGCTTGGCCTCTAGGTAGAGTAGAAACAAAACAAAATATATGTTTTGTAAAGCCAAAAAATGGCTCTATTCAATAAAAGAGAAAACAAACATATCTGTTTTGACCGAATTTGGTGATTTTCAACGTGTTCGGATACCTTAAAATTATTTATTGTATCTTGTAATATTTCACAGAAAATTTTGCCTGTTTTGCTAATATATGTATTGAATCCATTTGTAACTGTCCTAAATTTGTCTGGGTCCTTATGAAAATAGAGAGTAAGAAACATATGTGGAAATTTAAAATTATTATTAATTTGAATTCTTAATTGTTTATAAAAAGTGAAAATTCGATTATTTAAATCTCTATCAGAAACAGATGACTTAATAAAAGCTTTACTATTATCGAAATAATTGTTGATCATTAATGTTGAGGTGAAGCGAGTTAAATATTTTTTTCTGGTGGAAGGATAACAGTGTTACCCCCCACGCACATTTTTCTCGCTTCACTCACACGCATTCCTTCTACGGGGTTCACTAGTTGACCAGTTACTGTGTGAGTTTAGGTCAGACTGCCTGTTTGCCGTACTCTCGTCATCATTTTCCGTTTTTGTGTATAAATAAATGAGTTGTCCCGAGATAACTGAATGGAAAAAATTTCACAAAAAGGACAGCAAGTGGTAGTGGAGCACGGTTAATCTGTGTGATGTGTTAATTGACTTTGTGAACGTTTAAACCTTTCTACCTACAACGGATAAAATCACAATTCCCGATTTAAACGGAACGAACTAATTTATTTGGGAGCTTAAGATGAAAGCTGCCCTTAGCTTAAAGATATTAGACTCTCTAATCATAAAAGAAAAATCTGAAAACATTATCCATAAGGACGCGATTAAGAGGTAGTCAAAAAATTTAGATGATATATCATATATTAAACTATCGCTAGGCGATGAGCAAACGTTGCAGTTCGCGGCGGAAGACAACGCTAGAGTACTGTGGGATAAAATTAGAGCGACTTTCATCGGCCGAGATGAAGACCGAAAAATTCACGCGGGCAGTTAACTCAAAAACATCCTCATGAAAAAAGGCGAACCAGTGGGGGATTATATTGCATGCGCGCGGGGGATAACGAGTAAGTGTCACTCCCTACGATTGGACGTGTCGCCGAGTGAATCGGTCTACCATACCATTAGAAGATTATATAGAAAATTCCTCAAAGTGTGCGATATCTTAACAACGTAAAGAGGAAAATCGATGGAGGAAGTTCTTCAAATTTTAAGGGAAGAAGAAACAAATTTCAATTTGACAATTAAAACTCATATGAATGGGATTAATGCAAAACCATTTTATACCAGGAGAAAAAATTTAAAGCAAACGAGAATTTGCTATATTTGTAGAAAACAAGGTCAACAGGCAAATGATTGTTACTATAGAAAAAATAAACCTCCAGTGGCAAGTGGCATGTAATTTACGGATTTCCTGTCCCTAAAAGGGGGACGTACCTCCTCATCAGAATTGATAAAATTAGAGCCGAATTAATGGGGTGACATAAAGAATTAATAAAGATTGAAATAATTAAGATGGGCAGAACATAACTGCTGAAAAACAGTAGCGGACGAAGTCCGCTCACAGATGGAAAAATGCCCTGCTTGCTGCGTTCTGATTGGTCGAGACCGATCAACTCAGAAAGTGGGCGTGGAAAAGGATTGGGTCGATCCGAAAATAAACGACCCGAACCAAGGAGATCTTGGAATTAAAATTAATTCAGATCCATAAAAAAGGGAGAAACAAATTTTGAATAAAATTTAATGAACCAACTTGCACATTGCCTGTAAAATGGGGGGGGGGGAGCTAAAAAACAAAAGGTTAAAGGACTGAACGCGGTATAAGAATTTATATAACGCAATGAAGTCATAAAGTGATAAACACTTGGTAAAAAATTGCTAAAAGGAAACAAGGAATATCCAGCTTTCAAAAATAGACGGTCGCTCCCAGGAGCGATTTGATTTATGATTGCTGGATGAGAAACGAATTTTATGAGAGTACTAGATAGAAAGCGCCGTGCTTCCATCTGGTGGCCGGAAAGGAAAGTAGAAGCGTGAACATCCGCAAAATTGAATCTAAGAGGTCACCCTCCTGGATTCCGACCGCGGTGAACGTTGCTTCAGAAAAACATTAATTCCGCGACATTTCTCATTGGGAACTTTTTCTTAAATTTTAACTTTTTGTAAATTTTAAGCTTAAACTTGCTACTTTAATCTAAAAACTCTCACCATAACAAATAAATCTCCAAGTATAAGCCAAAGGGATATAACACAAAGGAAAAATTCGCCTAGAAATGGACACGTATTTACAGATTCCCATTGAGAAGAAAAACTTTGTGACAATACCTGGATCCTGGATAGTGGTGCATCCTGTCACAGGGCTAAAGAATCCATGTGCTTTAAGAATATTAATCCTGCAGTAATGGACATTTATTTAGACGATAAAAACTCTATAATGTGAGCCAAGGAACTGGAAACATTTCAGCTAAAACTGTGAGTACAAAACATTGTAATTCTATTAATCTAACAATTACTAATGTCAGTTATATTCCTGAATTAAGATGTAATTTACCGTCTATAACATGTTTAATGGATAAAGGTTGTAAGATTAAATCAGAAAATAACTGTGTATTGATATATAATAAAAATGATAAGTTAATAACTAAAGCATTTAAAAATAATGGTAGATTAAAAATTGAATTATAACCTATGTATAATTCTAAGGGTTATATATCTAACCACTCTACTAATAATTATAAAATTTGGCATAACAGGTTATGTCATTTAAATTGTAAATATATGCTTAAAATGAAAGATTATATTGATATTGATAACGTAAATTATTTCACATGTGAAACTTTTGTGATATAAGTAAATTAACCAGAAAACTCATCATTGTATTGATATAAGTCAAAGCTCACAAATTCTTGAGTTGTTCCATGCCGACCTGCATATTCCAATTGATATCGAATCTTATGGTGCTGCAAAACATTGTATGGTAATTGTACATGATTTTTCTGGCATGTACTAAACTTATTTCTTAAAAAATAAATGTGAAGTGTTTGATACATTTTCTCAATTTAAAGTCAAATATGAAAATTTAACTGATTAAAAGATTGAAAAGATAAGAACTGATGATGGGTTAGAATTTGTAAATGAACAACTAGATACTTATCTGGCTAATTCAGGAATATTTCATGAAAAACATATTCCATACAACAGTTAATCAAATGGCAAGGCAGAAAGAGAAAATCGCGTTCTTCTAGAAAGAGCTAACTCTTTATTATATTAAAGTAAACTTCATTAAAAATTTTGGAGTGAAGCTATTAATTGTAGTACTCAAGTATCAATTGTTACACCACGAAAAGGGAAAGAAAAAATTCCATTAGAAAATTGAACAGGTAATAAACCGAAATTAAATTCCAATGAACTTTTAAAAGGTAGTAGTTATTAAGGTGAGATTGAAAAAGAAACATGGGATATTGACTCGTTTTTTGAACTCTCTCCTGAAAGAAACGAAATTAATCAAAACACAGAGAATGGAGTATTGTCTAATGTTGATATTAATAATGTTTCTGTGGAAATTGAGAACGATTAGTCAATTCCCCTTCAGACCACATCATCGCCTCAGACAGGCAGAATCAACTCCCGGTACTTCAATTGAATGATGTACAAAATAAAATCCCTGTTAGAAGATCGGAAAGAATAAAACCTAAGCAGATATCTGTTCATTTAACCCTCTAAGTGGATACCTTCCTCCTGAAAAGTTATTCCGAAAGCGTTTTACTCTTATTTTGCTATTGCCTTCAAAAATGCAACAGACTTCAATTCTTTCCCCCTTTTAGAACTTGGGAGGTCGAAAGGGGACAATTTTATGAACTAGTTCGGTTCCTTTGTCAAGTAAGAACCAAGAGATCTATCGTTTACAGCTATCTGTTAAGTTGCCTTGGGCAATCTTGTATGAAAACCGTAGCTCTACTCTGTCATTTCCCCATAGAATCAGTCACAGTAAAACAAAATGCAGGGGTAAAAAACATGAAATAAAGGGCGTGTTAAAAGTTGAAATATAGTTATATTTTTTTCAAACAAAATTTATTTTTCTGTCATTTTTAAAAAAGTTAAAAAAATATTTTTTGACATTAAGAACCAGAAAAAAGCATCCTGTATTCATTTTTTGAATATGAGTAAGAAAAACGCGCTCACTTTCCTGTTTTTAAAAAAAGTTATGAGGTAAAAAGTGTAAAGATCCTATTTTTTAAACATTAAGACAGTAAATCGTGCATATTTATGAAATAAAACAGATCTTTCTCTATTCAATTATATTTTTAATTTAGAATAACATAAAAAATTATTTAAATATACTTTTAATTTATTTAAATTTAAATCATATAAATGATATTTTTATGTTAACTGAATATTTTTTTTCGGAAAAAATCTAAATTTTTCATTTTCCCAGTGCTCTCCTTTTCTAACTCCTTGTATTAAATAAAAATATATCTTTTCTACATCGGCATTTGTGATGGACATAACACACATTCAGTCAATAATTTTAATTTTAATGCGGGATATACTTCTTCAAATGTGCATGACAGTATTTCTAACCATTTTCTACTCAAGGATTAAATTTCTTATCTTTTTCTGTTTCTTTTATTACAAGGAAAAATGTCACACATCCATAACTACATTTTCTAAAAATTCAGTCATTACAAAGTCTATTGTGAGAAAAAATTCTCCCTAATTAATTTTTGTCTTTCAAAACAGTACACTTAAAAAAAATTTTGTTCAGTGAAGTTAACCGACAGTTCCTCAATGTATTCATACCAAATTTTAAAAACAAATTTAACACACTTGGAAATGTATCCTGTATTAAATTTTTCAGTATACACAAATATTTCCTGCTGTAGGGAAGATATAGTATGAGATGTGGTGTTGCGGTTGTGAAAAGAATGTTTTCATGCACGTGTGAGACTATTTTGAAAATTGAAATATCACTCGAAGCTGATCTTATAACTGCAAAATGAGCCTTATTTTTAATGTGTGCTGGTATCAAAGTAAAACACTTTACAATATTAAGCAGCCTATGGGTTTATATTTAATATCAAACTTTTCACAAAATGGCTTACAACTTCTATTCAAATTGTAAAGAAAATGAAATATAAATATATCTTACTGCATTCAAAAATATTCATAATATGTAAGTATCCTATTTCTCCACTTATTTCTGTACATTTAAAAAACTGTAGCTGAATGCAATTTTTTATATTTATAAACGAGGCATAAAAGCTCACACAGTCGTAAAAATGTATTTATCCTTTTTAAATATGCTACTACAAAACGTATATGGATTCTAAGATCAGTTGTAAAATCCTAAAAGCTTTTACACGTGACCATTGGACGCTGAGGGGCATGAACAGATGTCCCGATTTGGTGGTCTGTCAGACCTTCAGTGTTTTAGCCCCGAAGCAAGCTTGGTACTCATTTATCGACCCAATGTAGCGGGGATGAAAGGCAGAGTCGACCTTGCGCAGCCCGTTAATAGAACACCAGACCTGTGGTGTGGAAGCAATATACAATACCCCACGATCCTATTCGGTGAAAAATAAAATTTAATGTTAGAATCTTATATAAATCCCTAATGAATGAGGGAGTCCAAACTTGTTTTTTCATGTAAACTGTTTAGACGGAAATGGTTAATTATGAACATTTCACAAGTTGCATAAATTAAAATTAACCGTTATAGTTTACATAACTTTTTAAAGGTGCAAAAGGTGTATTTCGGTTGCACGAATTAATTTTAAAAGGAATACGGTTACGAAAATGTAGTACAAATCTATCTAAAGTTGGGTTGGTTACCTTACATATTGTCAAAAACAACAATGTATTGGAAGCCAATTCCACAATTCGTTGTTGTAAAAATGTATGGAACATTACTAGATTTATTTTTGCATTTGTAATTTATATATATATAATTTTTCCTGGGAACTTTAAAAGCTAGAGCGGCATCCATCAAAACCGCGGTTCTCTCTCTGTTTTTCCAGATCGCCCCTGACTAAGCCGGCTCTGTCATAGTAAGTGAAAATGCCGGATTTTGTTTGTCAAGATCATTTTATGGCAGACTGCATTTTTCATGTATTTTAGATGGTCGTTTTTATATTTTCTACATCAATATCTTAATGTCTGAATTTAAAATTACATAAAATTCTTGACATTCGCATCAATGACCATGATAATTTTTAGAGCAAACTTTTACAGAGCCGTTATATTTCTTTAAAAATAATGAAAGCCAATTAGGCAACGACGTTTAAAAATGTTCATTTAATTAATTAATTTTATTCTACATTTTTATTTATTCTTATTTTAAAAATAAACAGATTATTCTGTCAAAGGAGGTTATGAATTAATCCCAGTAACAACATAACATTTGGGAGCACGGCCTCAAATTAAATTAAAATTAAAAACCCCTAGAAAATACGACGAGTCAAGACTGGTGGACCACGCACGCTTCAACGATGGAACCAAAAACGCAAGCCACAACGACGAAATCATCTACGGTGAGTCCATTCCAATTTACTCCTTTATTGTTCTGAAGATATTTAATTACGATGGTCTGTCTAGAGGAAATTGCTGCTATTGCGAACATATTAAAGTCGACCCCTGCTTCAACGGTGCAACTTCTGCACAAAATTGTTAATGACGAACCCTACAGTAAATCTTCCAGAAAAGAGTTAAAATAATTCGCGGGTTTCCCACAGAATTACGACATTGAAGCACGAAAGGGTAAAATTTTAAAGGACTTTACGAAAACTGAACCTATTACCGTATGCACTATATTAGGACTGAATTGCGCGGGAAGCGCCAAAGAATTAAGCGAGCATATATTTAAAAATTTATCAGACCTTGCATCTTTAAAAAATAATTTTACCGAACAATTGACGGATGACGTAGACGAAGATTCGGCGCCCTTTTCGCTAGAATCTACGAACGACGCGAATAAACAACCCCTCACTCCGCCAATTTGTCACTCTCCCTCTCCGCAGGATGTTTTTGATCCCCTCCTTCAAACACAACAAAATCAAAAACAAAGAGGGAACGAAGAGAATGCATCTTTGTTAAAGGACCTTTTTTCATCTATGAGGTCGTTTACGGGAAATGATAATTACAGCGTTGAAGCTTTTTTTTAGCGTCTATTTTTATCCCACACATATCTGATTTGCAAAAAAAATATTTGTGTTAAACGTTTGCTTCAAGGTCCTGCAAATACTTTTATCCAAACTCTCCATAACATATTAACGTATAGTTCTCTTAAAGCTGCATTAATTGAAGAATTTGAAGATTTATTTTGTTCTTACGACGTCCACAAGGAAATGCAAAAACGGAAATTACGCCCTACGGAATCTCTATTTGAATATTTTTTGGCCATGCGTGAAATTGCTTCAAAAGCACACTTTCGTTTAGACGATCAAAGTTTAATTATGTATTGTATAACTGGTATACCTGATTCTAACCATAATAAATTGATATTATATGCATGTAAAAGTATTTCAGAATTTAAAGAAAAGTTAAAGATATATGAAAAGGTTTTTATATATATATGCAAAATAATTCTTATAGTACTGATATTAAAAATAAGTGTACAAATGTTAAGCAGTATGATTTTACTGCATCTAATACAAATATGTGTTCATAAAAAAGGTCAATTTAATGATGCTACCGCTAATAAGGGTAATGTACGTATACGTTGTTATAATTGTGGATTATTTAATCATACTTCTAATGAATGTTACCATAAAAATAAAGGTTTAAAATGTTTTAATTGTAACCAATTTGGCCATAAAAGCTCTCAGTGTGTATTTAGAAAACCTGACGTTAAACATGAACTTGTTAATGAGATTGTTAGTGAAGTTGTTAATGAAATCAATTCCTCATCAGAAATGCGTAAAACTGTTAAAATAAATGGCTATGATTTTGATGCTCTTATTGATACAGGTAGTACTATTACTTTAATACGCGAAAGTATTTATCAAATTATTGGAAGACCGACGATAAATCCTACGAAAATAAAATTAACCTCTTTCGATAAGAGTGAAATTAAAACCTTTGGATCTTTTAAATCTACTATTGATATTGATGATAACAAATTTATGACGGACATTTATGTTATTAACAATTCGCAAACAACTATTGATGTAATTATTGCAACTGATGTTTTCAAACAAACTGAATTTAAAATTAGTGCAAATGATATAGAATTAATACCTAATAAAAAGGATCACTTTATTAATTTAATTAATGTATCTAAGACACATAACCAATCGGAATTAAAATATATAATGCCCTAGAAGTATTACAACTAAAATTAAAAAATGCAGAAGATAAATATAAACACTTAGAAATGCACGTATGTAACACATCTACATTATCATTAGAAAAAACGGCGTTATTAGATAAATTGCATAAATTAGAAGAATCAAATTTAGAAAAGGTTGACAAGTTAGTTAAACTTGAAAAAAAGTACGAGATCTTACAAGAAACGCTTAAAATTGCAGAACAGCGACTTGTTGAGAAAGAAATTGAATGTGCATCGTTAACAGAAAAAATACTCATTGTAAACGCACTAACGGAATCAAACGATCATCCTAAAACATCGATGTCAACTAAAGAACGAGAGATTAACCCTAGCAAGCGCAAAGCTAAGAAGTCAAAGTCTAGTGGAAGAAATGCTAATAAAACAAGTTATAGCGATAAGAATCAAGCCCTTGCCAAAGGGAAAAATGGTTTGCTTAGACAGATTGATTTCCTTAACTCCATCATTTTGGATACGAAGTTGAAAGAGCCAAACAAAGAGTAAAAGCCCACTTCGTTAAAAACGCAAAACAACACATATATAAAAAGACGAACCAGTGACAATCAAAAGAACCCAGTTCGAACACGACTCAAATTACGAACCAATTTCTACGGACCCTACCTAATTAAGACCGTCAAACCCCAGATAGATATGAAGTGGAGAAGGTTGGTCAACACGAAGGTCCTCATCTTACATCCACAGCTGTTGATTTCATGTGGTCAACGGCTGCTGTCTGACGATTTTACGACTGAAATTTGAGTTCCCCCCACAATGACTCTCTGTGAACAGAACTTTGAAAAACGAGCTGAACTTTTTCTCTTTCCTTTTTATAGCTTTTTTGAATAGCTGTGAGCAGCAATGACGAACTACTTCCAGAAAAACAACACCTGTGTGAAGTACTGGAAAGCATCGCACTTGTTATTTTTCTTTTCACTGTTTTCAATTTTTTGTTTTATAGGTTTGCTTACAACATTTTTGGATTTTCTTTCGCTGTGGTCAGCTCTTTTTCAGGATGGCCGATTGTGAAGTAGAGGCGCTATTGCAAGCCCCGTGGCATCTCCCCAGAGAGGGCAATGTCCCCCGACAGGGAAGAAGCAGCGATAGAAGGAACATCAGACCCGGACAGAATCCGTTGGGACCGCAAGGGAAGCAGACGCATATCGACAGAGACGTTATATTTCTTTACAAAATAATGAAAGCCAATTAGGCAACGACGTTTAAATGTCCATTTAATTAATTAATTTTTATTCTACATTTTTATTTACTCTTATTTTAAAAAATAAACAGATTATTCTGTCAAAGGAGTTTATGAATTAATCAGTAACAACATAACATGTA
>BMAU01007404.1:0-68143 GCA_019973935.1 Trichonephila clavipes | reverse complement strand
AAGATCGTAAAGGCAACTGAAGTACTTCAAACTGGGTCACATCATTAAAAAGCGTGAAACAGGATCTTCATAATGAACAATACGTCCCCACCGGCAACGTATAGACACATCGGTACACAAGTGCGTAGCAAAAGTTATAAAAGAAGCTTATCAATAAAATTAACGCTTCGAAAGGTCAACATGTACAAACGCGAGGCAAGATCAAATGATTGTTGGACAGACACGAACTGCTCCACCGATATCATATATTGTTACTATTTAACATACTACAGCCTCTTCACTACCCTCCGTGGTACACTCTACCATTTCATGGAGCTTTGTTGAGGGGGAGATACGCTCACAGTAGACATTAAAATGTCTGCGTTTGACCCTATAGCATCGGCGGAATCATTTGTGGTGGTGTTGCAGTGAATCATCATGGCTGCAATAGGACTGGGATTTCATAGAGTTCAACGATGTATCTATCCTTCCTCTTGAAGCAAATAACCATCGTCTGCGTGTCTAAAAAGGCTAGAGTCAATGGTCTCTCAATTAGCCTTTAATTTATAAACGCATACAGCCATAACACCTGTTGTGATGATGTGAGTGCTTTAACATACGGCAGCTTGTTATAATCCAAACATTTTTAACAGCTGAACGATACTTCCATACCATCCTAAGGAATGATGTATTATCATTCGTATCATGTCATACGGGTTCCAGTTCCCGTGATAATGTCAGACTTCATACCACTCGCTTATCTTCGGACTGCCACCGTAACTTCGACTGCGAATGTACTGGTATACCTTAAGAAATTTGTGTTTGAAAATGGAGATTTTTATACGTAAAACCTAGTCTGTTCCACTATTTCTAAAATATGCTTACGTCATTGCCCGAAAGATTGACCTGGTATTCACCAGGACGTGACAACTAGACTTCGCATTTTTTACCCATGATCATGCCTTTCCTAAACTTCCTTAACAGTGTGAAAAACAAATTCTAAGGGATTTATATGACATTCATAACCTATTCAATTCTTCCAAGAGAGGGAATGTGATCATTGTGTTTTGTGAATATTCTTTTAGTTGGCGTTTTATGTGGTATTAATTTTCTTATTGCGGCACCTGGTCATATGCATGGGTACCAAATTTGGATCGCTTTCATATCGATGATCATTCAATTGATCTGCAAAGTTCTATAGTTTTAGCTCAGTTTCTCCATAGTTTGCACCTTTTCAATGTTTCTGAGCTTATGGTTAAAATTATTAAAATGATACGTATGTTTTTATTTTTATTAAAGACTAGAAAAATGAAACTTGAAACTTAGAGAATCAAAAATTCATTTAACGTATCATAATGGAAAAAAATTCATAACATACTATTTTTAAAACATTTTCATTATTCCATAAATAATATTTTCTCCCGGAAAAAAGCATAGCCTTGAATATGGCTGCGAGGTAATTACGCCAGCTATGTTTGGAGTGCTTTGCGCGTCAGAGTTAGTGAAATGTGCCATTCACCAGGACGCATCTACAACCTTTTCATGTGTCCTCAAAATTAATTGGTACTCATGGCTATAAATTGTGTTATACATTTGTAAAATGGGAAAGCAGAAACATATTCTTTGATTTTTTTGAATAAGATATGGGAATCAAGATTAAAAGGATCTGAATTTCATACAAAATAGCACCGCAAATTCTTTATCAGCATATAGAAGATAGCCGTAAGCTATATTAGATTTATCTCGTTTTTACAAGGATATCAATTATTTTTTTCCACATATCCAAGCTTAATGCTTAGGGTCTTCCTGTAGTTTATAATCTGCTCGGAAAGTAATTTGATATAAAATATTCTTCTGTCTTATTTTTAACAGGAATATAATCAAAAAGATAATATGGGGCATTTTTTTAACTTATATAAATTTGTAAATTATCATATTGTACTCTAGAACATACTCCAATTTTGATACTCTGTTTACCACTTTATATTTGTATTCTATTTGATTTATATTTGAGATCTATAGAGTCGATGTCAATATACAAGTATCACTATCATATCTTGACCATGGTTACAAATGACGATGAGCTGCTGTGTAGTTTTTAGCGCGTCGTTAATACAAGTATCTTTCACTATCATAGACAACAGAGATTAAGTAAACATTATGTGTTATTTAAACAGAAAACATAGGTTATATATAAAGAGGATAGATTAAGAATAGAAACTAAAAAAAAAGAAATTTTTGAACCAATTTATTATATTTTCATTCATTCTCAAGAACCATCTTTACTATTCTCTATGTCAAATATTTTAAGAGAAAGTAAGACCACATAAAATTAACATATTTAGAAAAATTCTTTTGATGTTTCTCCACTTCTAAATAAAAAAGAAGAAATGTAGTGCTTATATATCAATTAATTTATTAGACCGTGAATTGAAAATGTATAAAAAAATATGGAGAAATTCAGTTTATTTTCGAAATTAAAATGTTTTTTTTTTTTTGCAAAAAGATTGTTTTCACAGGAAATATGAACATCTCATTGCTTTTTTTCATCTCTAAGTTCAATTACATAACAATTAAGATTTATGTAATTTAATAGTATATATTTATTTTCTAGTAATAAAATGAAGCACATTTTGCACGAATATAAAATTAGTACATAAAAAAATAGCTGAAAATAGCAGAATATGGTATTGTAAAAAAGATAGTAGATAAATTTATAATTTTAAAAAAAAAATATTTTTTTATACATATAATGAGAATATAAATGTGTTATTTCAAATTTTATAACATGCGGAAAAGAAAAAAGAAATGACTGTCCAGGAGCAGGAATCGAACCTACAGACACAACAGTCAATCGGATAACCACCAACTTTGCAAACGCGGCCACTCACTATATCTGGCTGTAGCCCTTTCAAACAGTACCGTAGGATCAAATGCTTGCCATCTCTCTAATGGCTTCTGCAATTGCCGATAGGATTCGGTCTTTTGTTCTCTGAAATTATTCACAATTAAATGCTGTTAATAATTTTTATGCCTTTCATCATTTTTATTAGAAAAGTCGGAATTCACATATTTGAAGCAATACACCAATACCGCGTGGACTGAAGCCAAGGAGTAGCCATCTTTTGCAAACGTTGCAGAAGTCCGTTGCCATAACCATTCGGCCATCCTGAACGCAGTGTTCTTTTCTAATATTCGGTTTCTTCTTTTCTTCTGCGAATAAAGTTTTTAAAAATATTTTCAAAAAATATTTTCAAATATAATTTTTTTTAATTATAATTTTTAAACTATGCTACGAGTTTTGTGTATAGAATGCTTAAAATAGTGTACATATTTTATATCTGGAAATGGCAATACATTTATACTTCTTTATATAGCATTTATTTTATGATAAAATTGTAATAACCACAAGTAACACCGTTCCTTGCATTATAAAGACGATGCAAAGGAAACTAGGCGAAGTTTTGAAGATAGAGTCAAGTTGGCATCTTCCTTAGCTACCATGCTGGCTACTTGGTGATAATTTAGGTGACCATGTTGCCAATTATTTTTTATGTGTTTGTGACCAATGGATTCTACTTGAAATTAGTGGAGAAATATACTAATATTGCGATCCTGACGCAAGCAGGTTTTTAGAAAAAAATCCGTAAGATCTATAAATACCGAGTCACTTGCCGAAAGAGAGTAGTCTTATTTTGTCCGTTGCAGAGTCCATAATGTTTTGATTTACGATTTGTCGTTTTGGTATGAACATGAATACTCGACTAGCGACTAGGTTTACTTCTGTCTAGAGTAGGACGAGCAAGTGCTTGTGAATAATCTTTTACATACTTTTTTTAGACACTAATAGTTGTGTCTGAACACCGTAATAGTATGAAAGTTTACTGAGATTTATTTAGTGAATACAGCTGATGTGTTTCAAGGGGTTTTTTTCGACAATAAATTTCCCTCGCTTTTGAATAAGTGTCTCCCTCTTTGAGAATGATAGTATGAAATTCTGAAACCTCGATCAACGTAATGACGGTAATAAATGAAATAAATTTATTTCTATACTGATAAAGTTATATATAGTATGAAAAAATTCGTTTCGAATTTACCCGAAATACAACATAAATTTTATATATTTTAATTTTCCTTATTTTATATATTCCAAAATCTATTGATGACTCTCTTATATTAGGTTGGTGAAAATGAAATCCATAATTTTTTGGTAGATGGCTGTAGTGTCGATATCTTGTGAAGTATCGATCAAACAATTTCAAATTTATGCTCGGTGTCAAGGTGACATTGTACAGCAAAAAACTTATTTTCTTGTTTTTTGTTTGAATCATTCAATCGTTAGTTACAGGGTGTTACAAATGGAAGTCAACAAAAAGAAAAGTTTGTACATTTTAAAGTTTTTCTTTGATAAAGGCGAAAATGCCTGCCAGGTGGCTGGAATTGCGAATGGTGTTTATGGCTCCGATACTGTAACAACTATTTAAGTGCAATTTTTGGTTTCGCCGATTCCGTAATGGCATTTTTGATGTTAAAAATGCATCTCGCACAGGCATGCCCGTCGTCGAAAATGTGATTAAAGTCACAAAAATATTTGAAGTTGACCAGCCTGTTGTCGAACTCAGAGTAATTCATTTGAAAGCACCTTCTCTAACCACTGCGCCGCGAAGGATAGTAACCAGAGGTAAAGTAAGCTTCTAACATGGGTAAAAATTTTTAATCAATATCTTTGTAACTAATTGCAAAATTGAAATATAAATAAACAAATCATGCATTGTCATCCAAACTATAAATGTGTATCAAAATTTCAGTTCAATCGGTTGAAGGCATCAGCTTCAAAATTGAGTTGCAAGATTCCACCCGAACAAATTACTTGAATTAATTACGTTTTAACTAATTGCGATATCGGAATATAAAAGGTCAAAACATGCATTGTCATCCAAACTAAACGTGTGTACAAATATTCAGCTCAATCGGTTCAAGGCATCAGCTTCAAAATTGAGTTGTAAGATTCCACCGGAACAAATTATTTGAATTAATTACGTTTTAACTAACAGTGATATCAGAATATAAATGGGCAAAACATGCTGTCATCCAAACTAAACGTGAAAACAAAATTTCAGCTCAGTCGGTTGAAGGCATCAGCTTCAAAATTGCGTTGCAAGATTCCACCCAAATATTTTACACTGCAAGTTAATAATAAGCTTGTAAGTAGGGATTATAATAATATAATTATGTAAAATTTATAGGATGAAAAAAAGGATGTGCATATATGCATATAGATATGGATTCAAGGTAGGCCGGATGGTATAGTTGGTTTTTGAGTCTTTCTTGTGGGACGCCGCGGAATAACACTACGTTGTGGTGTTGACGAAGAACGCGTATCAAAACGTCGAAAATAAAGAATTTTTTTAAAAAAAAATTATTAAAATTTACTGAAGGAAGGAAAACAAAATACATTCCGAACTATGAAAAGTAACGTAATGCGTATCCTATAAATTAAAATATTTATAACTTAAAAAAAGCATGCACAAAATTTAATACTTTTACTCTTTGTTTGTATGTAGTTTTTTTATTGAGAACATTTATAACCCCGTGCACCACAAAGTATCACACGGGGGCTTACATAGAAATGAGCATCAAGCATACATCGCAAAGAAGAGAAGGTTTACAATAAAATCATCCATGTCTTATCCGGGTTTCGAACCTAGCTCCTACGGCACCACAGTCGGCGTGAGTAACCACAATACCGGATGGGTGGTTTTGTACATAGTTCATATCAAACTACAGCTTAAGCATCAAAATACAGTATTATAGCACTTCATACATTGTCATTGTATGGAGGAGGGGGGCGAAGAAAATTCTGATTCAAAATTGGGTCACCAATATGAAAGTTTGGGAAGCACTATTGTTGATTTCAAGGTCTACTAGGTGCTGCAGTTGCTTTGAAGCCTTTGTTGTACGCCGAAGATTGCGGGTTCAACCTGGCCGTAATCCTTTAATTTTTCATTATGCAAATAGTCGACAGCGTCCATGTCATATGATTATGCGGCGTTTTAAACATCTCTATAGAGCTTGGGGGCTTTCGGCAATATTGATTTAACACGTTTACAATAAAACAACGATGTATTATTCGATTGACATGAATGTTTTCTTATTCGAAAGATATTCTTGTGGCATTACACTTTAAATATGATTTCTGGCTTATGACTGCCACGGCTGGCTCGGATGTAGTCCAATCTGGACGTCCAATTTTCGATGATTTTTCCAACATTTGTGGCCGTATATCGGCAATAACACGGCGAATGTTGTCTTCCAAATGGTCAAGCGTTTGTGGCTTATCCGCATAGACCATTGCCTTTACATAGCTCCACAGAAAATAGTCTGGCGGTGTTAAATCACAAGATCTTGGAGGCCAATTCACAGGTCCAAAACGTGAAATTAGACGGTCACCAAACGTGTCTTTCAATAAATCGATTGTGGCACGAGCTGTGTGACATGTTGCGCCATCTTGTTGGAACCACAGCTCCTGGACATCATGATTGTACAATTCAGGAATGAAAAAGTTAGTAATCATGGTTCTATACCGATCACCATTGACTGTAACGTTATGGTCTTCATCGTTTTTGAAGAAATACGGACCAATGATTCCACCAGCCCATTAAGCGCACCAAACAGTCAGTTTTTCTGGATGTAACGGTGTTTCGACATACCCTTGTGGATTAGCTTCACTCCAAATGCGGCAGTTTTGTTTGTTGACGTAGCCATTCAACCAGAAGTGCGGTTCATCTCTAAACAAAATTCGCTCATGAAAATTGGGAACAACGGCAATCTCGTTTTGGGCCCATTCGACGAATCTACGCCTTGCTTGATAATCGTTTTGATGAATTGCCAAACCAAACTGAGAATAAATCTCTTTACAGCTGTTAAATCGTTCGCCATCTTGGATAGTAATGCTAACTTTAACTTCTATACCTGGAAAAAAAACACTCTTTATCTTCATCTGGAGAGGAAGCTGAGCATCGAAATTACGTTGTGTCAAATGATATTCGTCCATAAGGTAGCACACCAGAATGTGATATCAGCTCCCGGTAACGTACTTGGTCAGCAAGGTTATTTATCAATCCACTGGCATATTAGAAAATGTACATATATGGGTTGAGACAGAGATAATTGTGCTTTTTTCGTTTGATGCACCCCCGCCCCTTCGTTACGATTCCAAGTATGTTGGGGGTGATCGTATCTTTAAATTATATTCACTGAACGTCCCTTTCCGCATGAACATCATTAGCGAATTTTAGTCGAATCATGGGCTCGAATCCAGAATCAGCCAAATTCTATTATTTTGCTCAGAATGTTATTTCTTTAGAAATTCACACAGCTTAGTCTGTAGTTTCAACTGAGCCAGATTGAAATTCTGGTATCGTTCGAAAAGTTAGTCATGTATTGCAAATAATTGTTATGTTTATTTTTTTAAAGTTTTAGTTGAAATTCATGATTTTCTGTGACTAGTTCCTGATATTCAATTAAAAAAACGTCCGATATTTGTTTTTACCGCAACGCCCATTTTTATCTTAAGAACCCTCAAATTATCTTGAGCTATTTATATTTTTATTGTCACAAATTCCTGCTTAGAATTTCAGCTCTTTGTATTTTTTCTCAATTGAATTATTAAATTTATGAAGAAAATATGATTTTAAACACCTGGAAAAACACCTGACCTTGGAAATATTGTCAAACTCTTAAAGTACGGTCTTGCGTTAATTTGGAAATTGTTCGATATTGAACGAATAATTCGCATACACCGTGTATTTTAATATTCATTTGCGAAAAAATATGACACAGACAAAAAAGCTTTTTAATGACAAAAAAAAAACTTTGCAGGTGATGCGAAAATGTATAAACAGAAGAAATAACAACTCAACCTAAAAACGATAAATCTATAGCCACTATTTATTATTATTATTTTAGCATTTCTTATACGTAATTTTTGCCAAAACTTATTTCTTTTCTGATACTTGCTTGACATTTATTTTGCCTTATATTTCTTACGTTTACGATTTTCAGTTACGATCATCTTTAACTTTTCCGCTTTTATTACATAGCCCGCTCTTGTTTCTTTTAGCCGCGTTAGCCTATGGGGAAGAACAAGGTCTTGTGGCTAGCGTGTTATGAGTTCGAGTCTAGTATCTCTTCAGATCCTCCATGCAGAGGTTGTCCATTGTTCAAATTTACCAGGTCCATAGCCAAAAAACTTAGATTAGCTGAATAAGGCGACGTTATAATATTCACCCTCTCAATTGTTTCTTTTGCTAATATTGGGTGAAGGTATTCCTTGAAAACTTTTCTCAATGATTAACTTAATATAACCTGATTTCTTATGGCAGAAAACTAAAAAAGACTGAAAACATGAATCAATTGGTTTAAATTTTCCTCTATTTTTATAGAATTCCCATCTGGTCAAGAACTTTTCGCCACATTTTATTACATTACAGAAACTAACGGTTCCAAGTGTTTTCTCTGAATTATTTTTTGTTGTTTTCTGGATATAATTCCAACGTACTGAGAGTCTTATAGTCTTAGAGATTCTTACATTTTTGTCATACTGTTTGAAAATAACATGCTAGAGTTCTGCTGTAAAAAGAACAAATATAATTCTTAACCATAAATCACTTTTTATCAACAGAAAATTCAGAATTCTCGGTGTTTTACGTACAGTTATGTTTTACGCTTAAAATTACAGTTTGTTAAATGTTTATATTCGTATATTTTGTGCTTAAAAATGTTAATATAACATTTTATTTTTTGATCCTCAAAATAAAAGAAGTCATAGTCAAAAAATTAAATGGACTGTTTTCGTTTTATGTTCGCGATTAAATAATTTGTAACGTGATTCTTCACACACATGTAGCATACTAGTGCATAACATGTACAATTTATAAATAAGTAACTACCTTTATTTTAAAGAAATGCAATAAAACGATTTCATTAGTATATTTCAATACTTTTTAGCAAATTAGTAAATACAAGAATGTGTGTAAAATACATTCTATAATATCTAGTAATCAATTCGAAACTTTTTAGCCTCAGGTAAAGAAACCTCAGTTCAGGAGCAGGAATCGAAAACCTACAGATATAACTGTCATTCTGATAGCCACTACCGTTGCAAGTGTGATCCAATTTCTGGGGACTAGAACACCCTTTCAGTCAAGCCCACGGTATTGGAGAGTTTAGTGCTTGCCCATCTTTTCCAGGCTTCTGCATTTGCCGATGTAATTCGGTCTACTGTCCTTTAAAATGCGTCATAATCGAATGACATTTTTTTTTCTTATTTTTTGCATTTCATTCTTTTCTTGTTATTTCTATGATTATGATTCGTAAAATTTCCCTAGCAAATCTCCTATACTGCCTTAACTGAAACCAATGGGTGGCCGCACTTTGTAAACGGTGCAGAAGTCCGATGCCATAACCATTCGGCCATCCTGAACTTCACCTTGTTTTCTTTAGTTGTCTCTTTTTTAGTTTTCCTACTTATAATATTTTTTGGGGAAATGCTTACAATATTCTAGTTATTTACTAGAAATTATAATGCGTAAAATATTTTGAAACATAATTTTGTTCTACTAATAAAGAATTACACTAAATGCAAATTTGTTTCACAATTATCAAATCAGTACATAGAATAAATTATTTAAAATTGCATTTTGTGTATTACTCTATCATAAGACTTTTGCTAATGTTGAGTGTTCCATGTGCTATGCCATATCAATTTTTTGATTAGATGCAACTGTTATTCTTAGTGTGATAGCAGCAGTGAATCGGTTTGCATTATTTATTTATTTATTTATTTCCTTTGCACTGCATCACAATTGCTGTATCCATATAATCCGCAATGTTGCCCAATTTAACTGGATATCCATATTTATAGAAAAAGAAATCGGTGTGTGTGTTTTTTTCTTTTTATCCTCTTCCCTTATGATTCTATGCATGTTGAATAATTTCTTATACTTATATCAATGACACTGGGGTATCATTCTCGTATGAAAATTACAAGCGAAATATGTGTTATTCTTGGGTTTGGATTCTGAATTAGTCAGAAGCTATTATTCTGTGGAGCCTTGATATTTATCTGTGATTCGAAATCAACTGAATCACCTCGCGTACCTCGCATGACGAGTAAGAGTGAAGTAAGAGCAAGGAATTGTTTTTTTCACTTGATTGTACATCAAATTCATTATGCTCAGTGACAAATTTTTAAAATATCATATCTAATTACGTTCCGTTTGTATCGAAAAAACACTTAATTTAACCCGAGCTACATATATTTATGTTGGTCAGATTGTTATTTGTTTCTGTTAATGAAATAATTAAATCTATGAAAAATTTATTTTTTATTGAAATGTCCGTATGTCAAGCAGAAAATGTGATATATGAATGAAAAAGTGATACTTATAATTTAAAAGAAAAATATTATAATATCACTGATGTATAATTTATTTAGTGATTGACTAATTCTGTTATAACTGCAATCATAGTAGCAGATTTAAAATAGTACTTATCACTAAAAATAAAGAATTTATTGAAGTATATTGTCTTTGAAGACTGTTGACAATTTTGATTCTGAAAGGAAGTATTTTCAGGAATTATTCACTAAAATATCTGTCAAGATAAATGTTTGGTGGGTATGCCTGAATTTACCATATTCAACAGTATTCAAAATTTATTTCTAACTGGCAATTTTTACAGTATTTATAAGAATGATATATTTTAAAACAACTAAGTAACCCAGATTTAGTCTAATTGAAAACAAAAGATTTTTGTGGGAAAAAAACTGTTTCCTTTCTATGTGTTAAGGGAAACTATGTCGGGGGTGCACTTTAATCGTTACAAGGACCCGAAGAGATAGGTAAGAATCACAGAAGTTCACAATTTGGAAATCCCAATTATAAACCTACTATCATTTAAATCAAATAAATGTGTGCATCAGGGTATGTTCTGAAAAAAATAAATATCATTTCTTTAATAAATGTCGTCTCATTTTATTTCTGTTTCTGTCAGGTTTTATATACATCAAAGGGTTTTAATTATTTAGCCAAATTTGCTCTTTAAAGTAACAATTCTGTTCTTATTCATATTATTTAAAAATTTTTAACATTTTAATAAAAATATTTAAAGTAATTTTCTATTGATCAAATGTGGTAAAGAAAGTATAAAAAATGAAATATACTCTAGAGGACAATATGTTTTTTTTACAAATTCATACAATTTAAAAGAACTGCCACACATTACCATTATGATTCTATTCCTGTTAAAAATAAGACAGACGAATTTTTATATCAAATTACTTTCCGCGCAGATTATAAACTACACCGATACCCTAAGCATTAAGCTTGAATATGTGAAAAAATATATTTGATATTCATGTAAAAAAAAAGATGAAACTAATATACACTGGTGTGCAAAAATTAAGGACGAAGTTAAAAAATTAGCATATCAGCTGAACGAAGAGGCAGAGCGGACAGAAAGACCAATCAGGAGATTAAGTAAGGTGATGTACGGTGGCACATGCGCAGATATGCAGGTAGACGTAATGGGGGAGTGTCTGAGTAGTATAAAGCATGTTGTCGGTGTAAGATCAGTATTTCAGGAAAAGAAATTGCACGCCGGTTAGCAGTTAAAATCACACCGAGTTGCTGCCTCAGCGAGAAATGGCGAATAATCAATCTGTTAGACGACATCTGGATGCTTTTACCCGAGGTCGAATCATTGGGAAGTTGGAGGAAGGCCGTAGTGTGACAAGTGTGGCTGCAGAGTTCGGAATTGCTCACAGCATCGTTTCCCGACTTTGGAGACAATTTCAAACTACAGGAACAGCTATCCGGGGGTTCAGTAGTGGTCGTCCACGAGGAACCACACCTGCAGATAACCGGTACATTGTCTTACAGGCCAGAAGAAACAGGCGGCAGGCAGCGGGAGAAATCGCTAGACACACGACACAGGCAACTGGACGACCGATATCGCAATAATCTTTAGAATTGTCTTTCTGATCCAACTGGTTGTAGCCTATTTAAAGGTTGTGATAATCCAATTGTAGTCTCAGCATGTCAATTTCCTGATACTGAACCGCGTTTCTTATTTTTTTACGATTTTAGAGACTAATGAAGAAACAAAACTAATTCATCGATCGATTAAGTTTGTGAGCAAGCTTTGAATCTTATCCTACTTATGCACAGTTTGGATTGGCCGTTTTGATTTAGTGTGAGGGAGCCTATGTAAAGTTCATGGTTATCCGATTGACCGTTGTGTCCGTAGGTCTTTTGAATCTGTGCAAAAGTCCTTAAGCGATGTAAAAGGCACTTTTCGCCAGTTTGTTGATACATGGAGATTTGATGTATATCTTTTGCGCATATCTGTTTTGTAGCTCTGTCATTAAGACACAAGACGTTGAGAGCATGAATAAGATGCCTCGCAAAACCAGATGCTACATAACAGGTAAATGAGCACGAAGGCTAGAATGGGAAAAATACGACTTGACATCATTAAATCGTTTAATCGTAACTTTTAATTAATTTTAATTATAATTTTATATTTAAACTTCAATTTAATTTAAAATTTAGGGCATAGCTTTTATTGTAATCGTTGACCAACACATAACAGACATATCAGCTATTCCAACCTTTTCATAGCCTTGGAATGGCTCACACACACATTTGATGTTTTTACCAACCCCCGCAGAAGGTTGAACTTGGAACCAGGTAAATGTCCAGTAAGTCTTATTATGCAATAATTATAAATTTTAATTTCTGGTCTGTTTTTTAACTGGTAAATCAGTTTTCACTGACGCCAATCCATACTTCTAAAATATTTCGGATTAGGAGTTTTAAAAAAAAAAGGAAGAGATTAAAATTAGAAGAATGCAATTTGAAAACCGTATTTCTAAAAACGACGATCGTTCAAATCTAAATAGGATTTTTTAATTCCTACATCAAGAGCTTAAAAAAGATGTTATTTAAAAAATACTAATAGAAGAGAGATACACTGCATTATAAATAGCTGTACTAAAAGGAGAATTTCGCTGAATACCGAGTTATTGAATATTATTATTAATTCAGTCTGAGATATATTCCTTTCTTACTAAAAATGAGATAACGGAAATATTGGATACAACATGCAAAAATAATAAATTCTTTTTGCACTGGTCGATCTTTACTGATACTTCAGACACAGTAGAAAAAGGAGATCATGAAAAACATATTCTATCATATAAAAATGTAACAAATGCATATTAAAAGAATTACAATTTTTTTTCGAAACAAGATTTAGAAATAACTCTCATTTCTGTAATAATTAGATCATTCTAAAATTGTTACTCAGTATAAATTTTAAAAAAATATAAACAATTTTTTGTAATTCTGGAGTTTGTACATAAATATAAATATGTTTCCTATTTTACAAAATTGTTTGTAGTTGTGGTGAGAAAAACAGTCTCAACAAACATATTATACGTTAATCACAAATGGATGAATTAATCGATTTCTTACTGATTTTTTTAATAAAAGTAAATTGAAATATTTTTTTGTCTATGAAAAATGTAAACCCTACGTAAAATTTTTAATAGATGATATCCAATTTTAAAGAAGGAGTAGTTTTCATTTAACATAGAGTACATGGAAGAGCTGTTAATCAGGTTCTAATTTTTCAAACTAATTTACAGCTTTTTCATTAACTCTCTTGATTTTCCAAAATGTAGTCAGACATTTCCCAATATCCTTTAAAACACTAACATAGCAACCTTCTTTTTTAAAATGTAAAAATTATTATGTGTTTGTAAATTAGGCCCTGAAGAAAAAAACAAAATAAAAGAAACTCAAAACACTTCACGTACATTTTAGTTGCACTACAACATATAATCTGACAAGTATATTTTGATTTTATACTGGGATAACACGAACGTTTCAAATTTCTTTAGACTGTAAAATTTATATATTAAAAAAGAGAAATGCCTATTTTATTATTTTTTAAGAAAGAACATTTTACCTTTGCATCTCACCAAATTAAAACAAATTTTATTTTTGTCATCAATTTCATATTTTCTTTAACACCTTAAATCTATTTAGATTTTTAAAGCATGTATTAAAAAAAATCACTGTTCAGGAATTGAACCTGCACACACAACAGCCATTCGGACAGCCACCATCTTTACAGATGCTGGCTCTCATTGATACTGGATCATACAGGACACAAAGTTTGCCACTTTAACATGGCTTCTCCTATTGCCAATTTTATTTGGGCTATTGTCTTTTGAAACGCTTCACATACTGTCTGTGTGGAATTCATTTTTTTTCTCTTTCATTCTTTTTCATAATTACCTTTGTCTTGGATATTTTATTTGGATATATCGAATCCCTTATGGTATAACTATTTGTTTCAAACATATATACAGCTACGTTCTGAATCGAAACTTCAATACCACAGGACTGCAAACCAAGGACAGGCAGCAATTTGCAAAGGATGCAGGAGTCCGATGCCATAACCACTCGACCATCCTGAACTCTCGTGTTGATAAATTTAGAGATATATATTATTAAAATAGATTTTCATACGATATCAAAATTCATAATCCAAATTATATTATTGTATGCAAATATTATCCAAAGGATATCTATAGGGTTTCCATTTTCCGTACAAATAAGCTTAGAAAACTTATCTGCGGAGTTTTTATTACTTTGAATTTTTAGCGGAAAATTTTACTAAAAAGGTGGAGGATAATTTTGTAACATAAATGTTCATAAATTATTTTCATAATAAAAATAAATTTTTACTTAGAATTATAAATAATTTTATTGAAAAAAGGAATAAATGACCATTTCACATGCCATAATTTGTTGATGTTGTCACAACGTTCTCTAAGAAAGAAAGGGCACGACAACGAAAATTCATTAAGGGTCGAGACTTGTGGTTATAATTGTGCTCATTTAGGGTTTTGATCACTGAATACAATTCTGCTCAATAGCCCGTGAGTTTGGATAAAATAGCTATCGAAATTAATGGTTAGCTTTTATACACTTAACTTTTAATCACCACCGGTGACGCATTGGCTCGGTTTGTAAGACGCCTTCCTTCAATGAAGGCAAAAAGAGTTTGAATGATGCGATCAACTGCTTTTTTTCAATAGCTTTAATTATTTTTTAAAATTAAATAAATTTATTTGTATCAGGTTTATTCAATTTTAAATAATATTTTAATTACCGTAAAACCAGGCCTATAACGCGCACTTTGAACACAAAAATACGATCGAAAATTAAGAGGGCGCGTTATACGCCGGGTATAAAAACAATACCTTTTAAAAATAACAAAAAAGATCGGCGTAAAAAAAATTACTTCTACATTTATCGATACATTGTTTATTTAAAGAAACGACTTGCCTTAGTGAGAAAAACAGTTGTAGTTCTAGAAGGATACTATTTTTTCAGAAGTGTGGGATAATACCTCGAGTAAATCACTTCAAAACATAAAAACGATGTATTCTTATTTCAGATTGCTTCGTTGAAAAGGAGGTGCACGTTATAAGGCGAATATACCTATAAATTAAAAAAAAATAGCTTGAAAGTATAGGTGCGCGTTATACGCCGGATCTTACGGCAATTCTTTTGTAATTCATAAAATAATAAAAATATAATAAATACCTAAATTATATTTATTATTTCAATTAATTAAAATTATTATTAATTAAAATTAATAATTCATTAAAATTATATGAAATTATCATTACTTTAAAATAATAAACTATTAATTAAATATAATTAATTAATACATAAAACAATTAAATATCATTACTTACATTATTTAATTAATAACTAAGAAAAAAGTTGCTTTTTAATTAAAATAATTAATTCATAATTACAATATTTACTTATTATTAATTTAAATTACTATATATTTTTATTTACAGTTATTTAATACATCTATTAAAATTATGTAAATAAAGTTAATAAAACCCTTTTAATAAATGCATTAAAATCATTTAAACAAATTTATTAAAACTAAATAAATTTATTTCAAGCGGTTTTATTAAATATCTTATGAAATTATAAAATAATTAATTTAATAAGATAATTTTATATTCTCTCTCATGTAAATAACGTTTAAAAAATAATTTTTCGAACAAAATGCAAGTGATATTTTTTTAAATTTTAATTTCTAAAATACTGTTAGGATTTTTTTGTAAATAATAATAAATAATACTTAAACTAGTGTAAATAATTTATATCTGGAGGTATATAATCCGGTTATACTTCTGTATATTGTATTTATTATACGTTAAAATTATATTATTCTCGAGCAACGTCATTCCTCATATTATAAAGGCGATTCCCAAGGAAATCTTGGCAAAATGTCGTTGATAGAAACAATTTGGCATTCTTTTAGCAACAACGTTGGTTTCTTGGTGACATTTTGGTGACTTGGGGATTATTTGCTGAGGGTTCGAAACCATGGCGATTTCTCTGGAAAGTACGGGTAATATCTTCTTTTATCAGGATCAATGAAGCAAGCAGATTCTTCGAGAAAAATCCGTAAGACCTTTAATTCGGTAGTCGCTTGCCGAAACTGAGTAGTCATGTTTTTAACATAGCAAAGTCAAAATTTTTTTTGACTAGTAAAGGCATTCTGAGTGAAAATTGAAGAGAGAGAGGCCTTTTGAGATTTATTCTGCCAAGACCATACCCGCTCGAACGTGTGGATAAGACATTGTTATACATTTTTGCTTCTGGAATAGTCGTATGTACGGAAATTCCGAATCCAGCAATTGAGCATGTTTACAGAAAGTGTATAACATCCCTTTTTTTTACCAACAGGTGGTGGTTGTAGTCCATTTTTTACTTTTTGCTGGCGAATCTAGCTTTGTTTTGAAATTCAACAAAACACGTCTTCTTTTTATTTATCGTAAGAAAGTAATTATATATTTTTCCAATTGCTTATAAGTACAAATTTTTGCCTTAATGTTTAAATTATTGAAAAAAGAAAAAAATGAATTGTAATCTATTAATGGGTCTGGTAGGACTCGGGATTTCATCACCCGCGCGATCGTACGGGTAGGGCGTTCATTCAGTCACTGCAGGTGTAAAGGTAAGATTTTGCCATATGAGTTTTCGTTTGTGTTTCAATACTATTAATATAAGGTAAAACAAAATCCTGTTTTCTTTGCTTGGCTTTTTTTTGCAATTCATTTTCTCTTTTACACATTTGATGAGGTGTATGGCATTTCAATGCTTTACACAGATATTTGAATCCATATCTCCTCCACCCCACAAAAAAACAAATCTGGTTTTTCCGGTGGGAGTTGAAAAGGTGTGGTTTGAATTTTTTTAAAAAAATAAAAGTTTTCTGATACATTTTATTCTTTTTCATGGAATACTGTATTAAGTTTTTTAACCAGAAACTTTTAAAGGTGTCTAAAAGGGGAAGAGATAATTCTCACACAAGAAGAATTAGCAATTGAAAACTAAATCAGATTAAATCAGTGCTTCTCAAACTTTCAATACTTATGCCCAAAAAACAATCGTAATTTTCATCACGCCTCCGCTTCCCATACAATAACAATGAATTCAGTAATACTATACTTTTACGCCAAGACTACAGTGTGCGTAATAATTTAACATCTTACGTGCTACTGGCGTATATAAATGTGTCGCTCAGCCAAGGCATTAACTTACTCGGCGTATATATACGTCTTTCCAAAGTACGATCTTTTCTATTCACTGCCATCCATAAATACATTCCGAAGGCATTGAAATGCATTAAAAGGGCATTGATATTTTTTTCGAAAGATTTGCTTGCTTCAGAGGATTTGCATGTTTATATTCTTCCCCTTTATCTCCCACCCAACACTTCATACGCGCGCTAACTTGAAAACAATGACATTATGGAACGAACCACGAAACCTTGAATCGGCAGTTAAGGGGTTAATTATAAGCCGTACACACAAATTATTAAAATGAGTTTTAATTGCTGTATATAATTTTGTATATGACAAGCCCATGGCGTTATTGGTAATATTAAACTTGTTCAAGTAACTTTAAAATACATTGTGCAGTACTAATACATTTATAAATGTATTATATCAGTGTGAACATGCTTTAATTTTATTATGTCAGAATGTATTTTGTTTGTTTACTTTTGGTAATCTTTTTTTTTCCGAATGTTCAATATGCTTGCGCCCTCCTCGTACCGTTATGCCGCCCTAAGGGGGCGTGACCCACATTTTGAGAAACGCTGGATTTATCTTATATCAGAACTTAGTAAAGTCTCGAATATTTAACAATACTGCGAACAAAGCATGAGAATCATGTAAGTTGAAAGAAGAATCAAGTTCAGATGAGAGCGAGGAAGAAAAACATAAATATTTCAAATAGAAAGACAATTTTGGACCATTCTTTACCAATAAAGTCTCTTGAACCTACACATTTCTTTCTTTTAGCTGATGCAAATTCTTGGTTTCTGGGCAAGCAAGATGAATATCAAATATAATTCCTCCAAAAATCAAAATGGATGGCTTAAAATTTAAGTTAGAGACATTTAAATCGTTAGCAGCCCTCCACCTACTAAAAAAAGCATTTTAACTTATGAAGATAACAGTGCTGTTATTCCACTAGCAAAAAGATCGAATGATCCATATGCTTTACATATCATGCTGTTTATCCTGTCCATTCCATAATAAAAATGCTTGGGAAGTACAATCATTTTCGATGTGTTGATGACATTTCAAGCACATGTTTGAAAACTACGAATGCATTTCAAAAACATGTTGGAAAAAATGCAATTTTTATTTATGCTAATCAAAAGCTAAAACGAGTTTTAAAGATGTCCACAGAAAATAAATAATGATTCAACAAAAGAATTAATTTTACATCAGTAATTTTCTTATTTGTAACAATTGTAGTTAAATTAATCATGATTCTACTATCAAATAACAGACAACAAGGGAAAATTTCACCGGCACTGATTTCACAAAAAAATGTCCAACCCTCATGGCCGTGCGGATGCTGTCTACGTTCCAACAGGGAATGGGGATTTTTTATTTTTTTTCCCAGCATCATTGTGGTCAATATAGTATTAATAATCAAAAGAATTTAATATTTATAGATCAAAATAATGCCGGTATTAAAGGGATAAACTTGAAATATTTCTAATATTGTTTTTCGACAATGAAATTTCCATTTCATTTTAATGAGACTTGTCGTTTTTTTTCAATTACTTTCAAAACTACTTCCCAACGCCTCCCATTACAATAAAAAAAAACACTGTCCATCGTGTTCAAAATTTTCCCAGGAAACTATATCTTCTTAGTACACCAGCTACGTGCTGTGCGTTGATATCGATTACTCTCTAAAACTTCTCAAATAAAACACAGTCCTTCGTGTTAAAACCTCTCCCAAAAAACTCTATGCTTCGTACAGCAAACCACGCAGATTCACTCACTTTTCTTAACACCAAATCCATTCAAGTTTTAGAGCTTCGAAAAAAAAAGAAAAAAAAAACGCCGGTCTTTTACCCCCTCGCCGTCCTGCTCGAGAGTCAGATACCTTTTTTCTCTCAAAAAACAACAATTTATCTACGAAAATCGCGCAGAATAGTGCCAACATTCAATAATTTTCCGCCAACGGTATCCAGGCACTACCAGACTGATAGCATAAAATTCTCGAACCGCGATAAATGTAATAGTATTATTAAATGAAATAAGTTTATTTTAATACTGATATTATATATATATATACTATAAAAATCCCTTTCACGCATTAACGAGAGATACAACATGAGTTTTATAACTTTTAAAAATTTCGCTTTTATATAAATATATTCCAAAATCTTCAGATGACTCTACTAATGTCATATATTCCACTATATCTAGCATAGTAATATATTTACTATGTTATTGTTATCTCAAAAGGATCTGCACAAAATCAGAAAACTAAAATAGCAGTAGAGACGTAAAGAGGATAATTATCTTTGTGTTTCAGTTTTACATTCTTCGATATCAAGAAATAATTCGCACCAAACAAGTATTTTGAGATTTTTATTAATATATATATATATATAAATACATATATATATATATATATATCGATACACACATATATATATATATATATATATATATATATAAATAAATATATATATATATACATATATATATATATATATACGCAAAAAGTATATCAGTAAGAGAAGAAAATAATTCTTCAAAGGGCTATGTGTAAATATAAATTGCAACTTACTGTATTCACAACTAATACGTCGCCCATCCGGTATAGTGGTTAGCGACGCTGACTGTTGTACCGTAGGGCCTGGACTTACACCCCGGAGAAGGTATGGATATTTATAAAGGTATGATGGTGGTACTCTATATATGCATCAAGCTGAAAATCTTTTCGCGTGGTTGGTGGACGGAGAAGTGAGTTGGTAGGGCCCTGACCCTCCTCCAGGATATTCTGCCTCAAAATAGGTGCGGAACTCAACTATATCCTACTGTCACCTTTATGGTGCTACGGCTTATGACAGGCTAAAATCTATACCCATCCCATGACGAATTTCGTAGGCCTGGATATGATGCAGTTGAGATCAGTTGGGCATAAGAAACAGCAACTAATACACCTATAGCCATTAATTTTTCGCAATTGTCAGATGACATTTTTGCAAAAACACACTTCATTTCTGATATTTGGGTAACCTCATTTCATTGCATATTCTGATATTTTGCCTTATATTTCTTAATATTATATAGATTTTCTGTTAAATTCTTCTTTATCATGTTTGCTTTGTACGCTGAATTTTTTTAAACTTTGCGCGTGCTCTCGCTTCTTTTGCAAGCGTTTGGATAAAGTAAATCTTCGAAATGTTTCTTGTTATGATCAACTGGATACAATTCAAGTTCTTATGGCAGAACAGTATAAAATACTCTAGAAAATATGAATTTACCATTCTTGTATTTATTTATTCCCTTGCTACCTATTCAAGAAATTATCTTTGCGTTGTGTTACATTATAAAACTGTCGAATAACATCATTTTTTTTTAAATTTGCTATTACTTTATATATCGATTTCCGGTACAATAAAGTTTTAGACGATTTTATTGAATACTTTTTTTATGTAACTAACGTCAGAAAATTTCTAATTTCTATTGAAATTCTCCAAAACCGCATGGACAGAGACGACGTGATCACATTTTGCAAACGATGCAGAAGTTCGATGCCAAGATCTTTCGGATCTTAAACGAAACATTATTTCCTTATGTCTTATTTTCTCCCTTCTGCTAATAACATTTGTGGAGAGAGATAAAAATAAGTTTTTTAATTTCTCTTATTTGTTGCTGTTGTTAACGATATGATTCTGAAAAAAATATTGAAAATTGCTATACATTTAGAATGAGTAAATTACAACCGCACATAATGAAGTTCGACGAATAGGCCTGTAACATTAATGTAGATTTTAGCTTCATTGTTCATCTACCAGAAGAATCCAAAATATTAACGAAACTGCCTTTACAGTCCTTCGAAATAGCCATTGTTATTTGGAAAAACTGCCCAAAAACACCATTGAAACTTTTGTTTCTAAAAAAAAGACAATGCGCCAGATGTAAAGAAAAAATGAAAAGCGCAATTTTAGCTTCATTGTTCAACAGACTTGAAATGGGTGTTATATCTGCCATCACAATGAGTATAAGTTCTGTATCTGTTTTAAACGTGATAAACGACGTTTGCGCAGAGTGAAAAAAGAATTCTAGTGATTGGAGAAAGAAAAGAATAATCAATAAATTGGAAATCATCCAAAATTACAAAGAACTTAAAAAGAAGGGGAAACATATGTGCTGGTAAATTTTAAATGTTTTCTTAAAATTAATATTTATTTCGTTTTTACCGAAAAACTGTACCATGTGAAACCAATGCATTCTATTATAAATTTTTTTTCTCTCTTCAAATTATGCTTGAAATAAATAATCGGAATGCTTAATAATATCAAACAACAATTATGAAAGGTAAGTGGAAAAACAAAACTTTTTTTTTCAGATTTACGTGCTTTTAAAATGTTCCATGCGTCTCAATTTTTGAGCAAATTGCTTGAAATTTCTCGTGAAGAATACTGATAAGTACATAAATAAATCTGTATCCATTTAAAATTTTGACTTTATTTAGATAGTTAAATTTCATTTTTAGTGCAAAATCTGTTATTTTACAGAAAATTAAGTGCAAATAAACAAAAAAAAACTTTTTTAAAAATTAACCGGTGCATGAAATTGCTAAATAATACCCACTTATGTGTAACGTGTACTAATAAACATTAATAATGTTAGACGAAGTCAAAAAATAAAAAATTGAAACTGGAATGTTTTGAAAAAATTTAAAAATTATTAATTTTTTTAAATTTAAAAAAAATTTTAATTGAAATTTTTTTTTAAAGATATAGTTGATCTAGATTTGTATATGCTCATAAATTTTCATTACTCTTACTTAATAATTAAAAAAGTTTTTGAAAGTCCACATCCCCTTAACGAAACTGCCTTACAGTCCTTCAAATAGTCACATTACTATATTTCGCTAATATCTGGTATACATGTTTTGGAAACTTTGCGAGAAGTCTTCTTTCGGAATGGAATTCAAAAGACTCGTCAAGTTTCGTTGGATGTTCGGAATATCGTGAGTATCGATAACACTTTTTGCTCATCCCCCAATTCTGGGTAACGATTTGTAGCACTAATATAATGTTTAAGCTGCATTTCATCAGCTATCCTACACACACTTAATAGAATATCTCTAGAGTTTAATTTCTCACATTCGCAATGTTTTCATCATTGACGGAGGTTGCTAGTTTCCCACCAAGAATGATCACAGAAACACTTCCACTGCTTTTCGAAAATGGGTGAACCCCTCGTACACACAATTTATGGACAGTGCATGATCTTCATACACACGTACCAGCATCGCATAAGTTTCTTTTGGTGTCTCGCCAAGCTTAAAATAAAACTTTCAATTGATACTTTGTTCATTCATTTTCATGTTCTCAGTTAAGAGCCAACGTACTATATACGTACTTTGTAATACAAGTCTTACACTGAACTGAAATGAGTCCCAACTGAACAACGGTGGGGGTAGATGATCAACACCTGCCGTTACAAATATGAAGTATTTTGTTTCGCCAGTGTTGCCATATTGGTCATTGGCCGTTCTGACTTCATCCACGGAACTTTATTGTCTCAGGTTGTATTTTTAAGAAAATAAAAATATATATTTTTAAAATAACAAAGCAACATTTTATATATAAATTTCATCCTCTGTATACCTGTTGAATTTGCTGTAGAAAATTATATTCTAAATTACATTTAATGCATTTCACTGTATTAGGATAATATTTAAATGTTGATTACTTAATACTCTGTTTTATCTCAAAACGTTTTGTTCAAAGCAGGAACCTTATTTACCAGCACGACATTCCAACGGATAAATACAACCCTATCCCGATGTAGCTCCTTTTAGTAAAATTCTCACAAAATTGACAATCAAAAAGGAAACTAATTACAGTACACTGATGATTGTAAATTATATTCATTTTCTGTTTATTACATCGCAATGATTTTAAACGTGATGAAATAATTTATTCTTTGAACAAATGGCACCGAACAGTCGTTTCCGTGAGTGCATCGTCAGCGCAATACTTGTCTTATCACAGGTTTGATCCTGAATTGAATATACACTAACATATGGCAACTTTTATTACACAAAAAAGTCCAAGCTAGGCCTGTAAATTCAAATCATTGACATTTCATGACTCATTTTATAAGTAATTGATGTAACAGCAAAGCATTTTTCTTTGAAATTGGCTGTTGTTAAGATTCACACTATGGTCAGCATTGTAATTGCTGGTGTTGGTGTATAAAGAGCTAGTATAATTCTTAGATACAATTTGTTTTTTATCAAAAAAAATTCAGAATTGACGATTTTCTATATACAGTTATGTTTTACGCATATGATTGCAGTGTGTTAAACGTTTATATTCACATATTACGCATTAGGTTAAAATTGACACCCTGTTTCCTCCCTAGAGCGTTCGACACTGGTGTGCAATACCTAAGCAGATAACCATGAAATTGCAGAAAAGGAGGTCTGGAGATCAGTACAGTGAACACGTAAGTCAGTAGAAACGTCATGCGTATGCAAATATCAGGAAAGAAACGTCAGAAGCGACGTGAGCGGACCGAAAACGCGTAATGTCGGCGCGTATTGTTCAACAGTAAAATAAAATGAAGGACGCAGACGCAATTCAACATATTCGATGCAAGTATCAATGAGTCAGTTCGTGAAATATGGCTAGAAGAAATCACCTGGACGACTTCACACGTGGAAGAATGATCGGAAAGCTGGAAGAGGGACGTACAGTTACCAGTGTAGCTGCAGAGTTCGGAATCAACAAAAGTGTCGTTTCGCGTGCTTGGAAAGCGTTCCAAACCACAGGTACAGTTGTTAGAAAGGTTGGTGGTGGCTGCCCGAGAACGACAACTGCAGGGGATAACCGATATATCATCCTGCAGGTGAAAAGAGGCCGACGTTAGTCAGTAAGCGTCATTGCTCAGCAACTCTCTACAGCAACGGGGCTACAAGTGTCGTGGTTTACTGTGGCAAGACGCCTTCACAAAGGGGGCCTATTCGCCCGCCGTCCTGAACGCTGCCTCCCGTTGAAAGTTGACTACCGACGCCACCCAATGGAGTCGTGTCCTCTTTACGGATGAGAGTCAGTTCAGTACCAGAAGCGATTCTCAACGCGTTTTGATTTGGAGAGTGATCGGGACACGGTTTTATACCAGTAACATCAAGGAAGGGCACCATTACGGTGGTCCTGGAGTTCTTGTCTGGGGAGGCATTAAGCTGAACGGGTGAAGTGAGCTGCACATATTCGATAGAGAGTCTGTAATCGGGGATCGCTATTGTGAGAAGGTACTTCTGCCCCATGTGCGTCTGTTCTGAGGTGCCATTGGCCCAGACTTCATTTTCATGGATGACAATGAACGGCCACATCGGACTCTTTCTGTTGCGAAGCTGCTGGAAAGTGAAGATATCATTCGAATGGATTGGCCAGCGTACTCCCCAGATTTAAATCCCATCGAAAATGTTTGTGATGCTTTGGGGAGACGTATTGCAGCACGCTTACATCATCCGGAGAACACCCAACAACTCAAACAGATGCTGATTGAAGAATGGGCACTCCTACCGCAAGAAATGTGCACCAGCTGGTTCTGAGTATGCGGAGACGGTGCGAAGCATCCATTGCAGTGAGGCGAGGGCATATACCATATTTAAGGTATCCGACTACCCTAAAATCGGGGATTTGGTCAAGAATTGACAAATTTTTTTTTATGATTCTATTTTGTAGACCAACTTATTAGCTTTATAAAATTACCAAGTGTTTTATTTTTCGTTCACTAGAACAAAAGTTACAACTGTTTTAGTAAAAGCAGATGACACTAAGGAATCATTTTTTAGCTTAACATGATTTTCTTTGTGGCCTCGAAACAGCATGATCACGCGCCGAAGACTGTTGAACAATTTAATTGTTTTTCTTTTAACCCTTTCAGTACCAGCGGAAGGAGAAGAAGCGCTTTCCCAGGCCCGTACAAACGGAGACGATACACACGCATGGAACCTATCGAATTTCCCTGCTAAGTCTAATTTCCTTTAAAAATTCATATAAACATTTAAATGCAATCAAATACGCCAATACTCACAATTTACTATCATTGATACTATTTGAACATGGAATACAAATTGTTTTTGCTATATTTAACAAAACAATTTTGAATTTTAAAGAAAATATTTTCATTTAAGTTACAAGAAATACATACACTTAAAAAACACTGACAAAAATCCCATACATGTATGTACGATAATAGAAAATATTAAAAACCTAAACTAAATTTTTCAAAATATAATCAGAAATCCATAGAACAATAGATCACGAACCTTTAAAAATGTCCGATTCTCTCTAAAAATAATCATGTGCCGTTGTTTATATTCAAAAATATCTTGGATATAATTAAAAATCAAGGAGAGCTGAAAGCACATTTTGAAGTTCAAAATTTTATGAATCCTATTTCGAAAAAAAACCGGTTTTAAACTGCCATCTAGTGCTTGCAAAATTTAATATAAAATCGTACCTAACTCTGAACACACCGGTGTGATCATAGGCCTATGAGGAGGGAAAACCTAATCCAGTGCTTCTCAAACTTTCAATACTGGCGCCCCCCTTTTCAATCACAATTTTTATCGCGCCCCCCTTATACATTAATAATGCACTAAATGCAATAATAATTTACTTTGACGCTAAAGCTACAATACGAGATCTTAATTTTAAACCATACACATTAATAACATAAGTATTAAATTTTGAATACTACTTTTAAGCAAAAAAATAAATTAACTAAGTAATAGGACAATTATTACGTTATTTTTCCTTTCTCTAATTTTTAAATTGAACATATTCCAAAATGCGGTGACTGCTTAGAAGACAAAATATGGATATCTGCTAAATATAGAAAAATAACTCAGAGGGTCAATTTCTAATCATAAGCATTCCTTATAAAAACTTTGCTTTGTAGAACAAGCCCATGGAAGTCGTTAATATTTATTAATCATGTTCTTAATTTAGTATTAATTAAATAGTTATAAAATACTCTGTGCAGCACTGATACATTAAAAGTATACCGGCCGAAGTACGCGCTCTTTGCATGAGTTCGTTTAAAAGAAAATAAAACATTCTTGCCAAACATTAAAGCCAAGTGCGCGACAATGTTTACAAAAATGTAAAATGTTTTTTTTAAATGCTTGCTCAAATTATAATTAGTTTTAAGCGAATTTTAATTTTAATCCTCACAGAATTAGCATTTATAGTTGATGTTAAATAATGAACAACAATATAAAATTCCGATGAAGAATAATTGTATTATTTTTAATATTTTTAAAGCAAAAAGACTTCAACATGTTTTAACCTGGGAGCAGGCGCGCACTCGATACGATCTAGCAGGGTTATTGAGTCACCGCAATCCTTTTTTTTTATAATTATTTTATTGTACACGATACAAATCGTTATTCCAGTGAATAATTTAACTAAGAGAAAGTTACTTACCTACTTTCAAGGACTCTTCAATTTTTCTTTGGTGACAAATAAACAGTTCTGCCAGAATCAACAATTTCGTGATCTGTGTGTCCCGCGCGACCACTTCCGGGTAAAAGTGTATTCATTATGATAATATGTATGTTACTGCTAAAAACAATTGTTATGCTTTATGTTTGAAAATACTCCTCTTGGTCTCAGTCTTCGCATAGTAATCCATCAAAGAGTGTGTGTGTGTGCTTTCCGTGGTTTTCCAAATATCATAAAACTGTTTTACGTGGAAAAAAGCGCAATAGAGAAATACATTACTTACAACTTCCTTAAATGAGAAATAAACACATAAGAGATGGGTTATAACTAACTCTACTAATAACTTAGAAGGTCAAACAAATTACAGCTATAATGTGCAGTATTTCAAAAAATAATGACAGTGATGAATTTTTTATGTTCCTGAATTTTTTTCGATTCTGGATCTGGGATCTGTTTTTTCTCTGAAAGAGTAGAATGTTATTTTTAAAAAAGAAAACGTAATAAAAACTCTCTCATCATGGGGTTACAGCAAATTAAATAAAATATTTTTTATTTGGTAATAGAATCAAAGATAGCTAATTAAGTATTGAAGAAGTTTTTTTTTTTTTTTTTGATGACTTGATATCGCCTATAACAGGGGTGGCGAACCTTTTTGGGTCAACGTGCCATTTTTTCTAAAAACGTTTAATGAGTTATAGGCGTGCCATCAAATAATTTTGACTTGTGATTATTGAAGAACTAATAAAACTAAATACGAACAAATCAAAATTCTTTATTTAATACGAAAAAATACATTTTGCACTGTATAGTAGTAAATGTTTTAGTTATACTTGTAATTTTAATTAAAGTAACATTAGTGTGATTTCTGCTGTTGTAGATTAGATGAGAAATAACTTATATCAGGATTATAAGATGTTACTTTTAGTAGAATGCATGCTGAATTAGAGTCGTCTGTTAAACGGTTTCTAAGCGAGTCTTTGATGTTATTTATCTCTGAAAATAATGACTCGCAAGCATAGGTAGATGAAAATATGATTAAAATAGCATACGCCAACTTCTTTAAACAGTTAAATGCGTCTGGAATCGAATTCCATGTTTCCAAAATTTCGTTACTGGTATTTTTACTTATATTGCTTGTCAATCTTTCTGCTTCAATCAATTCCAACTTTTTCCTTGTTTCAATAAACTTTTGAATCCATATTGAACTAGACTGGGAATCAATCAGTTGCATTTCAAGTTCTTCAATTTCCAACCAATCGAATTGAGACAAGTTCAGTTTATCAAACGAAATCACATCAGGGTACATAATAAATTTGAACGTTTCCGATAATTCCTTGAACTGAGAAAATCTCGCTGAAAATTCTTTGATTAAAGAATCCATTATGGAAATAAAGTCATCAATAACTTTTTCTTCGTTTCGTTTCTCTTGGGCATCTAAATCTGTGATATTTTTTTTTCAAGTTTGGGAAGTACTTGTAGTTTTTTGTAATAATATCGTTTCTGAAAACATATAGTTAAGCTTCAAAAGCGGATCCATCATGACGATAACTGTTTTATGCGGGCCTTGAAGCTTTATGTTCAATTTGTTGAAATATTGGCATATGTCTGTAAAAAAACATCAATTATAAAAGCCACATAATATCCATCAACTGTGGGTATTGTTCAATTTTGCTCTCATTTTGTAGAAACAGTCTGATTTCTTCCAAGCAATCAACAAATCTTTGAAGTACGTTCCCGCGGCTCAACCAGCAAACATTGTTATACATTATTAAGCCATTATACACCGAATTGACTTCATTCAACAAAGCATCAAACTTTCGTTTATTTAAAGCCTGTGACGATATGAGGTTGACTATTTTTGTGAATAAAGTTATTACATTATCAAGAAATCTTGAACCACTCTTTGCACATAAGGCTTGTTGGTGAATAATGCAGTGGTATTCAAGAATCGAGTGTCCTACGTCTGTTTTAAATAAAGAAATTAAGCCATTTTTTGCCTACCATATTTGGAGCACCATCAGTGGTTACTAAACAATTTTTTCAAATCAATTTCCTTCTCAGCAAGCGAATTTCTTACTGCCGTACAAATATCTGTGCCCTTTGTAGTTGTTAACAACAATGTTATCGCAATTAATTCTTCCTTAATGATATTTTCTACACAATATCGAGCAAAGACAGCTAAACGTGCCGATTTAGTAGTGTCAATACTTTCGTCAAGACATAGCGATATAAAAGGAGCGGAGTTAATGTCATTTTTTTGTTGATCTGTAACATTTTCTGCCAATTTCAAGATTCTATCTTTCATTGTGTTTCTAGATAGAGGAACATCTTTGATGCGCTGAATTATCTTATCTTTATTATCAAAATCATCAAAAAGTGAGGGCGCACATGCCAACCAAGCTTCCTTCAAAAACTCTCCCTCTTAAAAGGTTTACCATGCCGAGCAATGGCATTTGCAGCTGAGTAACTTGCCGCACTTGTGTGACAATTTTTGCTTACATATTTAAATATAGACGTCGACTGTTTATTTCTGTCTTTTATTGCACTTGCAATTAATTCTTTTTGCTCTGGTTCGCTTTTTTCACAAAAGGATTTGTGATTTGTTTCAAAATGCCGTTTTACAGACGATATATGTTCTGCATACCACTGTTCCAGAACATAAAACACACACCGCTTTGTCACCTTTATTGATCATGCCATATTTATCAGCCCACCAAGTTTGAAATTCTCTGCTATACTTACTATCTTGCACTTTTTTTTTTGTTGAACTAGCCATATTAAATACCAGTTAAAAATCGTAAATTTAACACAAAACTTTAAATGTACAGATGTGTCGATGAAATTAACTATTCTATGTGCTCTCGCTTGATTCCCCCCGCCAAAAACACCCCTTTTTACTGACTGCGCACGACTGCGGGCTCATGGGCAGATTTATTTGTTTTTAAGAAATTGAGTGCTTGCAGGAGATTTCTGTAGTGTCTGATCTTTCGCTTTTGTCTCAGATCATTAAAATTTTTAAAAATAAAGCAGTGAGAGCTATTTTACCAATTAGACTTACAAGACAAGAATTAGATCACATTAATAAATTAGATGTATATACAAGCTGAACTATTAATGTAAACGTTAGAATATGTTTTTTAAACAACTTGAATATATTTAGAAATAGTTACGTACACACACTATGCGTAGATAAACTTTGCATCATTAGCAATTTATAATATACGAAATATTTACGCAAGACATAACAAACGAGTCTGCTCCCCCACTTGTCGGCATCGCGACGGATCACTCGCGTTTGTTCATAATACTTAATAGTAAACTTAATTATTTTAAGCCAAAATGCAAATAGTTTTTGATCGATGGCGTGCCCAAAATATTCTGTCGCGTGCCATCATTGGCACGCGTGCCATTGGTTCGCCATCCCTGGCCTATAACTTACATCAGAGTAAAAGTGCATTTTTTATTATGTCTGAAAGTATTTTGTTTTAATTCATTCCAGTAAATTAATTATTTTTTAAATCTTTTATTTTCGATATGCTCGCGCCCCCCCTCGTAAGGTTATCGCGCCCCCCAGGGGGGCGCGCCCCACAGTTTGAGAAACACTGACCTAATCACATGTATGATACCGCGGGTAGTGGAGAAAGAAACACGTAATCACATATATGTGATCGTGGTCCTTAACGGCTTAAAGTAGTTAAATATATCACACTCTTTAATTGTTTAAATAATTGAAGTAGAAAAACGATTTTGACCCAAACCTGAATTGTATTCTTAATTTAATATTTACACAGTGTGTCCCAAAAATATGGGCCAGACTCGGCACAGCCCGATTCCTCGTAGTGAGTATATAAATAAGTAATGTTAACTGTACTTATACCATGCATACTTTACGAAAAATTAAGGTAAATGATGATGAATGAATGAAGGTTCATGATGGGGTTGTTTCATTTGTGTGTCTCTGTGCGTAATAACTGTATATGACACTCTCTGGCTGCTCTCTCTCTCTCGATCCGGTTCTACGTCCACGAGGAAAGCAAGTTTTCAGCAATGTTAATTTTTCCCGATCGGACATGAGGTTCCGATTCTATGTTCACCAGGATCACAAAATTTCGGAATATTGAAACGGATTACTTCGGACGTAGATACTTTGCAACTGCGACAATTGAAATCATTCAATCCACGAATATCTCCTGCCGGCTTCAATATATGTGCTGTGAACACTTTGAGTATTTGTCTTAAGAATTTGTAAATACTGATGTTGTTGTGTTTACTACGGTGTTTTTTACTGGCACTGGTATAATTTCTTTTTTAAAAAGTTTCTCGATAATTATCAAAGAAAGTAGACTGAATTATACATTGTCAATTGAAAATGTAGCATGATTTCAATTTTTGGATCTTCGTTTAATGCGATACTTTTTAGAAGTGCATTTCTAATCCAACTGCTTGTAGTATGTTTAAAGGTGGAGTTAATCTGATTGTTGTATCCATACTTCACTTTCCTGATACTGAACAGTGTTTTGTACCTATTATAAGGTTTAGAGATTAAAGAAGAAATAAAACGTTATTCATTGATCGATTAAGTTTGAGCAAGTTTTGGATCTTTTATTACTTATGTAGTGTTTGGATTTGCCGTTTTGATTCAGTGTGGGGAAGCCTATAAAAAGTCCATGGTTATCCGATTGACTGTTGTGACTGCAGGTATTTTGAACGAGTGCAAAATTCCTTAAGCGATTAAATGATTTTCTAGATTAGTGCAAGACCATCACACAGAAAAACGAAGACGTAGTAGAGAAAATTTAAAAAAAAAATAAAAAAAAGGATAAAAGACGCAGAAGACAGGCAAGAATGAGTATATACATTGAAGCTGAAAACCATTTTGAAAACTTAGAAGCAAATGAAAGACTTAAAAACTGTAATAAATTCATTGCTCAAATTCTTCACTTCAATTATTCTGCTTTTGTTCTGTTTTTATGCTTCCCGTGTCGGCTGGAGGTCCAGAAGAGCAAAGGAAGGATGAGTAGTGGTGTGAGCTACTTTTAGCAAGCTTTGTTGATAGATGGGGATTTGATGTATCTCTTTTGCGCATGTCTGATTTGAAGCACTGTCATTTAAACAGTAGACGTTGAGAGCATGAATAAGGCGCCTCCCGTAACCAAACGGTAGAAAACAGAGAAACGACTAGAATGGGGAAATCACGACTTGAGATTAAATCGTTTCATCATAACTTTTATATAAATTTAAACATAATGTTAGAGTCAAATTTCAATTTTATTTATAATTTAGGGTAATGCTTTTAATGTAATCGTTGACCTTTAGATAAGCCTGCATATAAAAAAGATATCAGCGATTTCCAACCTTTTTATCGTCTAGAAATGGTTAACACATTGGATAATTTTACCAACCCCCGCTAAAGGTTGTACATTGAACTGGGAAAATGTCCAGAAAGTCTTATTATGCAATACATATAAATTTTGATTTCTGGTCTGTTTTGTAACTGGTAAATTTTCACTGACACCAATCCATACTTCTGAAATCTTTCAGATTAGGAGTTTTAAAAAATGAAAAGATCAAAATTAGAAGATTGCAATTTGAAAACAATCTTTCCAAAACAGACGATCTTTCAAATCAATCTAGAAATTTATCGTATGATGGATGTTTCTAAATTTGATATGTTCCTACATCAAGAGTGTTTTAAAAAATGTTTTTTTAAAAATGCGTATAGAAGAGATGCACTGCATTTTATAGCTGTACTAAAAAGGAATTGGGCTGAATAGCGAGTTATTGAAATTTACTAATTCAGTATAAGCTTTTATTTCTTATTAAAAATGAAGTAACGGAGTTCTTCGATACTCAATATGTAAAAATAATACCTTGATTTAGCAATGGTTGGCCTTTACTGATACTCCAGACAAAGCAGAAAAATGAGAGTATGAAAAACATTCTATCATATAAAAATGTAACAAATGCAAAATAAAATACCTTATTTCTTTTTTCGAAACAATTTTTAAAAATAACAGTTTCATTTGTGTAATAAGTAGATTATCCTAAAATTGTTACTCAGTTGATAACAAAAAAAATAAATATTCGATTGCGTATATGTAATTTGTACATAAATATAAATAGATTTCTATTTCACAAAATTGTCTGCAGTACTGGTGACAAAAACATTACCAACAAACATAATATTCGTTTATCACAAATGGATGAATTAATCGATTTTAGTGATATTCTCTTAATAAAAAATGCATAGTTATTTCTTTGAGAAAGTAAGAAATATGTAACTTTTTTAATAGATAATATGCTTTTATAGAAGGTGTAATTTTCACTTAATGGAGAGAACATGGAAAACATGTTAAATGTATAATCCATCAAGCTCTATTTTTTTAAAGTAATTTACAACGATCTCATTAACTCTCTTGACTGTCCAAAATGTAATCAAATATTCCCCAATAACCTTTAAAATACTAGCATAAGCAACCTACTTTTTTAAAATTTAAAGATTATTTTCTGTTTGTAAATTAGATCCTGAGGAAAAAATGAAATAAAAAAATTTTAAATACTTCACGCACATTTTAGTTGCATTATAACATAATCTGTCAAGTATTTTTTGTTTTTATGCTGGGACAAAAAAACGTTACATAAATTATAATATTTATATTTAAAAAATATGCATATTTTCTGCTAATATAAGAAAGAACATTCTACCTCTGTATCTCACTGAATTAAAACAAATATTACTTGATCAATTTCACATATTTTCTATATAACACCTTAAAAATCTATTTAGATTTTTAAAGCATGTATTAAAAAAGAATCACTGTTCAGGAGCAGGAATCGAACCTGCAGACACAACAGTCAATCGGATAACCACCACCTTCACAGATGCTGGCTCTCATTGATCATGGAGGATACAAAGTTTGCCACCTTATCATGGCTTCTCCTATTGCCAATTTTGATCGGGTTATTGTCTTTTGAAACGCTTAACATACTGCGTGTGTAACATTCATTTTTTCTCTTTCTTTCTTTTTCATAAGTATCTTTATCTTGGATATTTTATTTGGATATATCAAATCCCTTATGGTATCAATATTTGTTTCAAACATATATATATATATATCGACATTTTGTATCGAAATTTCAATACCACATGACCTCAAATCAATTACAGGCAGCAATTTGCAAAGGATGCAGGAGTCCGATGCCATAACCACTCGGCCATCCTGAACGCAGGATTGCATTCAAGTATTTTATTCTCTTTCGCTCCCTTGTTGATAACTTTTGAGATATATATCATTAAAATATATTTTAATACGATATTAATACATATAGTCTAAATTATATTCTTGTATGCTAATTTTATCCAAAGGATATCTAAACGGATTCCGCTTCCTACACAAATCAGCTTAAAAACTTATCAGCTTAAAACCTTAGATTAGCTGAATAATCCGACGTTATATTGAACCTAACACTTGTTTCTCTTGCTAATGTTGGATAAAGTATGCCTCGGAAACTTTTCTCAATGATTAACTTAATATAACCCGATTTCTTATGGCAGAAAAGTGAAAAATACTGAAAACGTGAATCAACTTTTTAAAAATTTTCCTGCATTTTTTATAGAATTGCCATCTGGTCAAGAACATTTCGCCACATTTTAGTACATTACAGAAACTAACGATTCCGAGTGTTTTCTCTGAATTATTTGTTGTTGTTTTCTGGACATAATTCCAACGTACTGAAGTCTTAGTGAGTGTTCCATTTTTATCATATATATATACTGTTTGAAATTAACGTTCTACAGTTCTGATGTAAAAAAAAAACACATAATTCAAATAATGCACCTACTATATTGCTCGAAAGCTGGTATTCCTTTTTAGTTTGGCACCATATAGGCAGATACTAATCGCCGTAATTAATTTTGACGCCCAGTTTCCTCACTAGGCACGTGTGCTCTGACGATGAGAACCTGTACTTGGATTTTATGTTGCCTAAATCACCCAACTAAACAGACACCCTAGGGATTTTTACATGCCGTATAATCCCACGACAGGGCCGCTGTCGATTTTCTAAATCAGAAAAATCCACCTATTTGGGCCTTGATCTAATCCGCAACCTGGGGTACAGAAGATCAGCTACAAACCAACAACGCCACCCAGGCACGACTTGTTCTTAACTAGATATAATTAAATTAATTATTAAATGAAATGTGCAATACTGATACATTTATAAGTATATTACGGCAGTGTAAATGTGTATTTGATTTTTTATAATGTCAGAATGTATTTAAATAATTTTTTTCAGATTTTTCAAGATGCCCTTGTAGAGTTTTCACACCCTACGTTTTGAGAAACAATGGCTTAACATATTAAAAGTGTTAGAAATGAAATTCAAAATAAATGTTTCTGAATTTTTAAAAGCTACAAATTACAATTTCGTATTTTTACTTCACCTGTATTTATCGATATTGAAATTGTAGATGAAAATATACAAATTGTGTGTAAGTTAACAGAAATCATCCAATGCAATTATTTGTTGAAGCAAAAATGTATGGGACTTGAAATTCCAGATTTTTATACATATTTATCTGTATATCGCTTTTCTAAAACGCCTGTATGTTACGCGTTCAATGAAAAAGATAAAAAGCACTGATTTATGTGAGCAACTATTTTCTTGAATGAAAAATAACAAAAATTCAGATAAGTCAAGTGAGAGATTACCCCCCTCCCTCCGTGTTAACATCAACATCTATCATCAATTAAAAAAATTTCATCAGCTCAATATGTTCAACTAAATTTTGAGCACTTGTTTTGTGAAAAACGGTAACAAATATCTTTTAAAAATTAATGTTAAACAATATTTCGCTTATTATAATGTTTTGTTTTACTATAAAAAGTATGAAATATTAATAATTTGATTGTAAAACTAACATTGAATATGAAAAGACTGTATATGTATAATATATAAATAATACTTGAGTCTAATAAATACATAATACAATCATTCTAAAATTCGTACTTTATTAATTTCTTGAACAATAAAAGCCCACTTTATATAAAAAAGATCATGTGACCCACAATATCCTACGAGTTTGACATGGCAGTTCTAAGCGATTGTTTATGTACTTACGTGATGTTCCATAAAAAATTTGTTTTTCCCAAGCTACAAAGCGATATTTCTGTGAAACGGATGCATTGAGTTGTTAAAGTGAGATTACAATTTTTATATCCCAACCCTGTTAATGCTTCATACCGAGTAGTGATGAGATTGCATCTTTTACATCACAGCCTTATTAATGAGATGAGATTATTTTTTTATATCACAGCCTTATTAATAAAATGAAATTATTTTTTTATATCACAGCCTTCTTAATGTTCCACATTGGTTTGCAATGTTATCACAGTTTTTACATCACAGCGCTCTTGATGTTCCATACCGGGATGTGATGAGAGATTATTTTTTCATATCACAGCATGTTGTTTCATACCAGGTTGCGATGAGATTACACTTTTCATACCGCAGCCCTCTTAGTGATCCATATCGTGTTGCAATGAGATTACATTTTTTATTTCACAGCCTCCTGATGTTCCATATCGAGATACGATAAGATTACAATTTTAATACCACAGCCCTCTTGATGTTCCATATCGGGTTGCTTTGATATTATTTTTTATGTCACAATGTCTTGTTCCATACTGGACTGCAATGATATTACATTTTGTATATTACAGCCTTGATGTTCTGACTGGGTTACGATGAGTTTAAGTTTTTGTATCCCAACCTTCAAGATGTTTCATACTGGGCTCCGATGAAATTACATTTTTTATATCACACCCCTCTTGATGTTGTGACTGAGTTGCGATGAGATTAAAGTTTATGTATCACAGACCTCTTGATGGTCCATACTGGGTTGCGATGAGATTAAAATTTTTATATCACGGACCTCTTGATGTTCAAACCGGTTTTGCCATGGCTTGATATTTGCATGTCATAAATGTATTTCATGCAAGTAAATGAGAGCTTTTTTACTTCGTGAAGCCCAATGCAACAACTTAGCTCCTCAACGGAAGTCGAAGTGAAAGGGCCTTTCCTTTATTATATAAACCATTTTCTTCCCATTGAGGAGTTCGTTGAGTTTTTGTCTGTTACGTAGCGCATCCTTTGGGTCTCCAGGTAAGCGTAGAGGTGCCCCAAGGTGGTGATCTCGATGCGGGGTTGTACAGGCGGGCACTTTTTAGAGTTGTAGAAGCTGCAAGAGAAAAAATATCTCGTCAGGCATCCGAACTGGGTAAAAAAAGGGGCAAGTATAATTTGGCATTTTTTTTAGCATGAGACACAACTTCTTAACATATGCAAAGATGAACTTCTCTACAATCGATCGAGTTACGTTCAATAAAATATCTTTAAAAAGTAGTTTAATTTTGTACTTTTTATAGAATTGCACTGCAATGTATGTACTAAAAGTAATGCATTTAGTATAGTTATTACTTGAACTTAAAATATTGTACATGTCAGTTATTTTTGTACTATTGTTACTGTATATACACTCAGGAACATTGAAAATAGCGACCCAAGAAGAAAGCATCGGATTGAAATGAAATTTGATAAACGTAATGACACAGATGAGAGATTCACTTGATCTCAAAAACAAAACAATTAAACGAATACAGGGCGTGCAAAGACACACATACTGGAAAACTTTAATAGCGCGATGGACCACCTCCAGCTACAATACATGCCGCCACACGGTCTGCATTGAGTTAATTAGACACCTTATGTTGTCCTGAGGCAGATGGGCCCACAAATCTTGAACAGTAAACTCTAAATCATGCACAGAGGGACACGATGGGATCTGCCGTTTTAGCTGATACCACACGTGTTCTACAGGGAACAAATCGGGGGAGCTGGCCGGCCAATGAAGATCCTGAAAATGACGTAGAAAGTCTTGAGAAACTCTTGCTGTATGCAGATGAGCATTATCTTGATGTAAAACCATAACACCTGGTGTGAAAATGTGAGGGCTTTCTGATACGACAGCTTGTTATTCTCCAAACACTTTTAACAGCTGAACGATATTTTGATACCATCCTACGGAATGATGTATTATCCTTCGTAGCATGGCATCCGGTTGCCAGCTTCCGTGATAATGTCAGTTTTCATACCACTCGCATATCTTTGGACTGCCACCATAACTTTGGCTGAGAATATACTGGTATACATTAAGAAATTCGTGTTTGAAAATGGAGATTTTTATACCTAAAACGATGTCCATTTCACTGTTCTAAAATATTCTTGCGTCATTGCCCAAAAGATTGACCTGGTATTTACCAGGTCATGACAACTAGACTTCGGAATTTTTATCCATGATCATGTCTTTCCCAAACTCACTTGACAGTGTGAAAAACATTTTCTGACGCATTTATATGACATCCATAACATATTCCATTCCTCCAAGAGAGGGAATGTGATCATTGTGTTTTGTGAATATTCTATTAGTTGGCGTTTCATGTTGTATCCATTTTCTGATTGCAGCACATGGTCATATGCATGGGTACCAAACTTGTATCGCTTTCATATCGATCATCATTCAATTGATCTGCAAAGTTCAAAAGTTTTAACTGAGTTTCTCCATAGTTTGCCCTTTTTCAATATTTCTGAGTGCATGGATAAAATTATTAAAAGGATACGTATGTTTTTATTTTTTATTAAAGACTAGATAAATGATACTTTAAACTTAGAGATTCAAAGATTCATTTAACGTAACATAATGAAAAAAATTCATAACCTTCTGTTTTTAAAACCTTTTTCGTTATTCCATAAATAACGTTTTCTCCCGGAAAAAACATAGCCTTGGCTATGTTTGCCAGGTAACTACGCCTGCTATGTGGGCAGTGCTTTGCCCGACCGAGTTAGTGAAATGTACCTTTCACCAGGAGGCATCTACAACCTTTTCACATGTTCCCAACATTAACTGGTACTCATGGCTAAACTTTACATTTTCCCCATCTCTAGCATTTTACATTGATATAGCCTTGCTTCATTGTAGACAGAGTAACCGATTTTTGTTTGTAACGGCAGTGGAAAATGAATGCTCAGATAACAGATTAAAAACGAATTATGCAATTGGTTTCTGAAACTAAAAACAGTTAATATCTCATTAATTAATATTGCAAAAGAATGGTAAAGAAAGAGAAAATTATGTTATGCATTTGTAAAATGGGAAAATAGAAATATACACTTTGATTTTTTTTCGAATATCATATAGGAATCAAGTTTAAAAGGATCTGAATTTCATAGAAAGTAGCACCACAAATTATTTATCAGTGTTTAGAAGATAGCCGTAAACTACACTGGTATGCAAAAAGTAAGGACGAGACGGTTTTTTCAATATAACTTTGTACAAAAGCTTTCCAAATCAACACATTTAATACCGTCAGATCCCCAATACGTAAGGACATATGTAATGTAAGCAACACTTACTAAAAGAGAAATCAGAGGGATAAAAAGAAGCTTTATGGAAAAAGTAGAATGGAGCGCAATGCGAATGAAGGCCGAATCATCCCTGAGATGGGTGTCCAGCAAGAAACATTCGGTCTTTAGAAGGGGATATAATCTCCCCTGTTTGCTAGGCAGGTTTCACAGCGTCAGCCCTTGCTGAGAATGAGGGTGTCAATGAGTTGTTGAGGCATTGCTCACCATTCGTCTTGCAGCGCCAATCGAAGCTCCCGAATCGTTACTGGTGGTAAGGTACGAGCTGCCAAGCGTCTGCCTAGAAAATCCCATAAATGCTCGATGGGATTGAGATCCGGAGATCGTGCCAGCCAACCCATACGTTCAATATCCTCACTCTCTAAGAGCTGTTCTGCAGATAATGTGCGATGACATGGTGCATTGACGTCCATGAAAAGGAACTGCAGACCCATAGCGCCTCTAAAAAGACGCACATATGGAAGAAGAATCTCGTTACAATAACGGATCCCGTTGACTGAACCGGCGTCGAAGATGTGAAGGTCTGCACGACTACCAAGCATGATGCCTCCCCAAACGAGAACACATCGACCTCCATAACTGTCCCCTTCAATGATGTTCGAGGGATGATTGCGGCTTCCCCGCTCTCTCCAGATGAGTATGCGATGAGAATCGCTACTCAAACTGAATCTGCTCTCAACTGTAAAGAGTACTCGTCCCCATTCATTGTATCTCCAATTCCGGTGTTACCGGCACCACAGATAACGCCTTCTCCGATGGGCAGGCGTTAAAGGTACACACCGTACAGGGCCTCAGGCAAACAGACCACCACCGTGCAGTCTTCTGGCCTAGGTAAAACGCGATATCGGTCGTCTAGTCACCTGTGTCGTGTATCTAGCGATTTCTCACGCTGTCTGCCGCCTGTTTCTTCTGGCCTGTAAGACAATGTACCAATCATCTGCGGGTGTGGTTCCTCGTGGACGACCACTACTGAACCCCCGGATAGCTGTTCCTGTAGTTTGAAATTGTCTCCAAAGTCGGGAACCGATGCTGTGAGCAATTCCGAACTCTTCAGCCACAATTGTCACACTGCGGCGTTCCTCCAACTTCCCAATGATTCGACCTCGGGTAAAAGCATCCAGATGTCGTCTAACAGATTGGTTATTCACCATTTCTCGCTGAGGCAGCAACTCGGTGTGATTTTAACTGCTAACCGGCGTGCAATTTCTTTGCCAGAAATACTTATCTTACACCGACAAGATGCTTTATACTACTCAGACACTCCCCCATTACGTCTACCTGCATATCTGCGCATGTGCTACCGTACATCACCTTACTTAATCTCCTGATTGGTCTTTCTGTCCGCTCTGCCTGTTCGATCAGCTGATATGCTAATTTTTCGACTTCGTCCTTAATTTTTGCACACCAGTGTATATTAGTTTCGTCTCTTTTTTACAAGAATATCAAATATATTTTTTCACATATTCAAGCTTAATGCTTAGTGTATCGGTGTAGTTTATAATCTGCGCGGAAAGTAATTTGATATAAAAATTCGTCTCTTATTTTTAACAGGAATAGAATCATAATGGTAATGTGTGGCAGTTTTTTTAAATTGTAACAATTTGTAAAAAAAACATATTGTCCTCTAGAGTATATTTCATTTTTTATACTTTCTTTACCACATTTGATCAATAGAAACTTATTTTAAATATTTTTATTAAAATGTTTAAAATTTTTAAATAATATGAATAAGAACAGAATTGTTACTTTAAAGAACAAATTTAACTAAATAATTAAATCCCTTTGATGTATATAAAACCTGACAGAAACAGAAATAAAATGAGACAACATTTATTAAAGAAATGATATTTATTTTTTTCAGAACATACCTTGATGCACACATTTATTTGATTTAAATGAGAGTAGGTTTATATCTGAGATTTCCAAATTGTCAACTTCTGTGACTCTTACATCTCTTTTCGGGTCCTTGTAACGATTAAAGTGTACCCCCGACATAGTTTCCCTTAACACATAGAAAGGAAACAGTTTTTTTCCCACAAAAATCTTTTGTTTTCAATTAGACTAAATCTGGGTTACTTAGTTGTTTTAAAATATATCATTCTTATAAATACTGTAAAAATTGCCAGTTAGAAATAAATTTTGAATACTGTTGAATATGGTAAATTCAGGCATACCCACCAAACATATATCTTGACAGATATTTTAGTGAATAATTCCTGAAAATACTTCCTTTGAGAATCAAAATTGTCAACAGTCTTCAAAGACAATATACTTCAATAAATTCTTTATTTTTAGTGATAAGTACTATTTTAAATCTGCTACTATGATTGCAGTTATAACACAATTAGTCAATCACTAAATAAATTATACATCAGCGATATTATAATATTTTTCTTTTAAATTATAAATATCACTTTTTCATTCATATACCACATTTTCTGCTTGACATACGGAAATTTCAATAAAAAAATCAATTTTTCATAGATTTAATTATTTAATTAACAGAAGCAAATAACAAACTGACCAACATAAATATATGTAGCTCGGGTTAAATTAAGTATTTTTTCGATACAAACGGAACGTAATTAGATATGATATTTTAAAAATTTGTCACTGAGCATAATGAATTTGATGTACAATCAAGTGAAAAAACAATTCCTTGCTCTTACTTCACTCTTACTCGTCATGCGAGGTACGCGAGGTGATTCAGTTGATTTCGAATCACAGATAAATATCAAGGCTCCACAGAATAATAGCTTCTGACTAATTCAGAATCCAAACCCAAGAATAACACATATTTCGCTTGTAATTTTCATACGAGAATGATACCCCAGTGGAACTGATATAAGTATAAGAAATTATTCAACATGCATAGAATCATAAGGGAAGAGGATAAAAAGAAAAACACACACACACCGATTTCTTTTTCTATAAATATGGATATCCAGTTAAATTGGACAACATTGCGGATTATATGGATACAGCAATTGTGATGCAGTGCAAAGGAAATAAATAAATAAATAAAAAATGCAAACCGATTCACTGCTGTTATCACACTAAGAATAACAGTTGCGTCTAATCAAAAAATTGATATGGCATAGCCCATGGAACACTCAACATTAGCAAAAGTCTTATGATAGAGTAATACACAAAATGCAATTTTAAATAATTTATTCTATGTACTGATTTGGTAATTGTGAAACATATTTGCATTCAGTGTAATTATTTATTAGTAGAAAAAAATTATGTTTCAAAATATTTTACGCATTATAATTTGTAGTAAATAACTAGAATATTGTAAGCATTTCCCCAAAAAATATTATAAGTAGGAAAACTAAAAAAAGAGACAACTAAAGAAAACAAGGTGAAGTTCAGGTTGGCCGAATGGTTATGGCATCGGACTTCTGCACCGTTTGCAAAGTACGGCCACCCACTGGTTTTAGTTAAGGCAGTATAGGAGATTTGCTAAGGAAATATTAGGAATCATATAATCATAGAAATAACGAAACAAGAATGAAATGCAAAAATAAGAATAAAATGTCATTCGATTATGACGCATTTTAAAGGACAGTAGATCGAATTACATCGGCAAATGCAGAAGCCTGGAAAAGATTGGCAGGCACTAAACTGTTCAATACCGTGAACTTGACTGAAAGGGTGTTCTAGTCCCCAGAAATTAAATCAAACTTGCAACGGTAGTAACTCTCCGAGTGACTGTTATGTCTGTAGGTTCGATTCCTGCTCCTGAACTGAGGTTTTTTTACCTGAGGCTGAAAAGTTTCGAATTGACTACTAGATATTATAGAATGTATTTTACATTCTTGTATTTACTAATTTGCTAAAAAGTATTGAAATATACTAATGAAATAGTTTTATTGCATTTCTTTAAAATAAAGGTAGTTGTTTATTTATAAATTGTACATGTTATGCACTAGTATGCTACATGTGTGTGAAGAGAGAATCACGTTACAAATTATTTAATCGCGAACATAAAACGAACACAGTCCATTTAATTTTTTGACTATGACTTCTTTTATTTTGAGGATCAAAAAATAAAATGTTATATTAACATTTTTAAGCACAAAATATACGAATATAAACATTTAACAAACTGTAATTTTAAGCGTAAAACATAACTGTACGTAAAACACCGACAATTCTGAATTTTCTTTTGATAAAAAGTGATTTATGGTTAGGAATTATATTTGTTCTTTTTACAGAGGAACTCTAGCATGTTATTTTCAAACAGTATGACAAAAATGTAAGACTCTCTAAGACTATAAGACTCTCAGTACGTTGGAATTATATCCAGAAAACAACAAAAAATATTTCAGAGAAAACACTTGGAACCGTTAGTTTCTGTAATGTAATAAAATGTGGCGAAAAGTTCTTGACCAGATGGTCATTCTATAAAAATAGAGGAAAATTTAAACCAATTGATTCATGTTTTCAGTCTTTTTTAGTTTTCTGCCATAAGAAATCAGGTTATATTAAGTTACTCATTGAGAAAAGTTTTCAAGGAATACCTTCACCCAATATTAGCAAAAGAAACAATTGAGAGGGTGAATATTATAACGTCGCTTTATTCAGCTAATCTAAGTTTTTTGGCTATGGACCTGGTAATTTTGAACAATGGTCAACCTATGCATATAGGATCTGAAGAGATTCTAGACTCGAACTCATAACACGCTAGCCACAAGACCGTATTCTTCAACATAGGCTGACGCGGCTAAACGAAACAAGAGCGGACTATGTAATAAAAGCGGAAAAGATAAAGGTGATCGTAACTGAAAATCGTAAACGTAAACACTATAAGGCAAAATAAATGTCAAGCAAATATCAGAATAGAAATAAGTTCTGGCAAAAATTACATATAACAAATGCTAAAAAAATAATAATAAATAGCGATTAGAGATTTATCGTTTTTAGGTAAAGTTGTTATTTCTTCTCTTTATATATTTTCGTATCACCTGCAAAGTTTTTTTTTTGTCATTAAAAAGCTTTTTTGTCTGTGTCATACATATTTCTCGCAAACGAATATTAAAATGCACGGTGTATGCGAATTATTCGTTCAATATCGAACAATTTCTAAAGTAACGCAAGACCGTACTTTTAGAGTTTAACAATATTTCCCAGATCAGTTGTTTTTCCAGGTGTTAAAAATCATATTTTCTTCATAAATTTAATCATTCAATTGAGGAAAAATACAAAGAGCGGAAATTGTAAGCAGGATTTTATGACAATAAAAATATAAATAGCTCAAGATAATTTGAACGTTCTTAAGATAAAAATAGACGTTGCGGTAAAAACATATATCGTACGTTTTTTTAATTGAATATCAAGAACTAGTCACTGAAAATCATTAATTTCAACTTAAATTTTAAAAAAAATAAATATAATAATTATTTGCAATACATGACTAACTTTTCGAACGATACCAGAATTTCAATCTGGCTCAGTTGAAAGTACAAACTAAGCTGTGTGAATTTATAAAGAAATAACATTCTGAGAGCAAAATAATAGAATTTGGCTGATTCTGGATTCGAGCCCATGATTCCACTAAAATTCCCTAATGATGTTCTTGCGGAAAGGGACATTGAGTGAATATAATTTAAAAATACGTTCACCCAATATACTTGGAATCGTAACGAAGGGGCGGGGGTGCATCAAACGAAAAAGCACAACTATCTCTGTCTCAACCTATATATGTACATTTTCTAATAGGGCAGTGGATTGATAAATAACCTTGCTGACCAAGTACGTTACCGGGAGCTGATATCACATTCTTGCGTGCTACCTTATGGACGAATATCAATTGACACAACGTAATTTCGATGCTCAGCTTCCTCTCCAGAGGAAGATACATGAGTTTGAATATTCAAAAACAAACCTGGTAAATCAATATTGCCGAAAGCACCCAAGTTCTATAGAGATGTTTAAAACGCCGCATAATCATATGACATGGACGCTGTCGACTGTTTGCATAATGAAAAAAAAAAAGGATTACGGCCAGGTTGAACCCGCAAACTTCGGCGTAAAACAAAAACTCCAAAGCAACTGCAGCACCTAGTGGTCCTTGAAATCAACAATAGTGCTTTCCAAACTTTCAATATTGGTGACCCAATTTTGAATCAGAATTTTCTTCGCCCCCCTCCTCCATAAAATGACAATGTATGAAGTGGTTTAAAACTGTATTTTGATGCTTAAGCTGTAGTTTGATATGAAGTATCTACAAAACCACCCATCCGGTATTGTGGTTACTCACGCCGACTGTGGTGCCGTAGGAGCTAGGTTCGAAACCTGGATAAGACATGGATGATTTTATTGTAAACCTTCTCTTCTTTGTGATGTATGCTTGATGCTTATTTCTATGTAAGCCCCCGTGTTGTACTTTGTGGTGCACGGGGTTATAAATGTTCTCAATAAAAAAGCTACATACAAACAAAGAGTATAAGTATTATATATAAATTTTGAGCATGCTTTTTTTAACTTATAAATATTTTAATTTATAACATACGCAATACATAAATTTTCATAGTTCGGAATGTATTTTGTTTTCCTTCCTTCAGTAAATTTTAATAATTTTTTTTAAAAAAAATTCTTTATTTTTGACGTTTTGATACGCGTTCTTCGTCAACACCACAACGTAGCGTTATTCCGCGGCGTCCCACAAGAAAGACCAACTATACCATCCAGCCTACCTTGAATCCGTATCTATAACTATGCCTATATACATATAGCATATATGCACATCCTTTTTTTCATCCTAAAAATTTTACATAATTATATCATTATAATCCCTACTTACAAACTTATTATTAACTTGCAGTGTAAAATGTTCGGGTGGAATCTTTCAACGCAATTTTGTAACTGATGCCTTCAACTGACTGAGCTGAAATTTTGTATTCACGTTTTCAGTTTGGATGACAGCATGTTTTGCCCATTTTTTTATATTCTGATATCACTGTTAGATAAAAAATAATTAATTCAAGTAATTTGTTCCGGTGGAATCTTGCAACTCAATTTTGAAACTGATGCCTTCAACCGATTGAGCTGAAATTTTGTATGCACGTTTAGTTTGGATTACAATGCATGTTTTGACCATTTATATTCCGATATCGCTATTAGTTAAAAAGTATTTAATTAAAGTAATTTGTTCGGGTGGAGAATCTTGCAACTCAACTTTGAAGGTGATGCCTTCGGCCGTCGGAGATGAAATTTTGTATACATGTTTAGTTTGGATGACAATACATGTTTTGACCATTTATATTCCGATATCGCTGTTAGTTAAAAATTATTTAATTAAAGTAATTTGTTCGGGTAGAATCTTGCAACTCAATTTTGAAGCTGATGCCTTCAACCGATTGAGCTGAAATTTTGTATGCACGTTTAGTTTGGATGACAATGCATGATTTGTTTATATTCCAATTTTGCAATTAGTTACCAAGATATTGATTAAAAATTTTTACCCATTTTAGAAGCTTACTTTGGTTTAGTTTGGATGACAATGCCTGTTTTGACCATTTATATTCCAAAATCGCAATTAGTTAAAACATTAGTAATTAAAGTAATTTGTTTGGGTGGAATCTTGCTACTTTATTTTGAAGCTGCTACCTTCAACCGACTGAGCTGAAATTTTGTATACTGATTTAGTTTGTATGACAATGCATATTTTGCCCATTTATATTCCAATATCGCTATTAGTTAAAACGATATTAATTAAAAACATTTTACCCCTGTTAGCTTTTTATTCCGCTAATCAACTTATAGGATTGAGCTTAAAGAATTTACTATTTTTCGATCTTCTTTACAAAAGTATCTGATTCTTTCTGTCAAACTGAGACACAAAATAATTATATAATGAAAAAGATCATTTATTTTGCCACGATACGATATAAATCTCTTTAAAAATAATGATAATTTCTATTTTTTTAGGATTTTTTCTAAAATGAGACAAAATCCATGCGTTTTCTTGAAAATAAAATCTAAATTATTCCGTATGAATTTTTTGTTTTTGTTTTTTTTTCGTGTTAATGAATCGATATTCGGCACTAAGAAAGTTCTGGTGTTTCTGTTTCAGAATCAGTCATTTAAAAAAATAAAATGACAATTTTTTTTATTACGATTATTAAAAAAAATACTCAAATTTTTAATAAAACATTTTAAAACTTCTTTATTTTTAAAGATAATCGCACCAAGCTTTTTTTTCTGTTTGTAGAAGGGTATTATCCAAATTTTGCACGAGGATTGAAAAAATGGGTTTACAATTAAGGGGGTAAAATTTTTTCTTGTGTTTTTCTTTTTAATATAAAATTATAGTGAAAGCAAAAAGCAAAAAAAAAAAAAAGAATTTTAATATTTTGATTAATTTTGCTTTGTCTACTTTTGTTTTGGTTTTACATTGTGTTACCCCCCCTCCCCCTTTATCCTCTTGTTTCGGTCCGAAATTAATATCTATCTTATGTACGTGGCTATGCGGGAAAAATATGAAGTACCCCTGAGCTATCCTGCTCAATATTAACAGACAAACAACTTTACAACAATGATGCGTTGAATGAGACGAACAGACTGAGAAACTTGTCCAGTGATAACTAAAAAGTAAAAAAGAAATTTAAAGTAAAAGAAAAACTCTTTTTTAAAAACAAGCTTTTATTTAAATGCTCTTAAAATAATAAAATAAACTTTTCTTTTAAAACTTACGGTGGAATCGAGGGTGTTATCGCTATGACAAACAATGATAGTTATCCTATTCACATCTCTACTGCTATTTCTCTGTTCCCTGATTCTGAACAGAACTTTTCAGATAATACGAAACATAAACAATAGCATAATATGTTAGATGCAGTGGAATATATTAGTTTGTGGAAAAAGAAATCCATTATTTTTAATAGTATTCAAGACTTTATTTAACATTTTTAGATTGCCCGATTTGGGTCAAATATGCACCGTTTTGTTGCCAATTTAACGGTAACTTCATAATGCCTCTCTAATAGAAGTTTTAGTTATTATTGGCGAAAATCTCCAGTGAACGATTTTCTCAATCTTCTCTTGATCCCAATTTATTATCACTCAGGAAGTTTTGCAATGCGAGTAAAATGTGGTACTATCTTGGTGCCAGATCCGGACTTTATGGTGGATGCATTAAAACTTACCAACCAAGCACCCAAGTCTGTGGCGAGTCACTGGAGTCGTGTGTGCCCTGACATTGTCCACATGGAACACACCTATTATGTTTTGACATTTCTGGCCGTTTCTTAAGATTTGCTAGCTTCAAACGTTCCAGTTGTTGAGAATAGAGATATGAATTTAGTTTTTGGCTATACGGAAGCTACTCATAGTAAATTATTCCTTTCCAGTTCCACCAAATACACAGTATAACCTTCCTGGCAATTAGTCCTGGGTTGACAACCGTTTGAGCTGCTTCAACAAGGTTTGACCACGATCGCTTTTGCCCCGTATTATCGTATGTGACACATTTCTTATCTCCATTCACCATCCGCTTAAGAATTGGGTTGGTTTCATTCGGTTTGACCAAGGCTTCATAGAAGGAAATTCAACTAATAATGTTTTTTGGTGTTAATTGGACTTAAAAACAAACATCGAGCTTCTTTTTAATACAGCTTTGCGTAAACGGTTTAAAACTTTTATGGTCAATCTTTAGTTCTCGTGCGATGCTATGACTGCTAACATGCTGGTCAACTTCAAATATGTGTGTGACTTTATTCACATTTACAACGACGGGCATGCCTGTGCGAGATGCATTTTTAACATCAAAAATGCCTGTACGGAAGCGAAAGAAAAACTTTTAAATGTACAAACTTTTCTCTTTGTTGACTTCCACTTGTAACACCCTGTAACTAACGATTGAATGAACCAAACAAAAAACCAGAAAATAAGTTTTTTGCTGTACAATGTCACCTTGACACCGAGCATAAATTTGAAATTGTTTGATCGATACTTCACAAGATATCGACACTACAGCCATCTACCAAAAAATTATGGTTTTCATTTTCACCAACCTAATATAAGAGAATATTAGAGATTCATCAAGAGATTTTGGAATATATATAATAAGGAAAATTAAAATATATAAATTTTATGTTGTATTTCGGGTAAATGCGAAACGAATTTTTTCATACTTTATATAATTTTATCAGTATAGAAATAAATTTATTTCATTTAATACCGTCATTACGTTGATCGAGGTTTGAGAATTTCATACTATCAGTCTCAAAGAGGGAGACACTTATTCAAAAGCGATGGAAATTTATTGTCGAAAAAAACCCTTTGAAACACATCAGCTGTATTCACTAAATAAATCTCAGTAAACTTTCATACTATTACGGTGTTCAGACACAACAATTAGTGTCTAAAAAAAAGTATAAAAAGATTATTCACAAGCACTTGCTCGTCTTACTCTAGAGCAGAAGTAAAACTATTCGCTAGTCGACTATTTATGGTCATACCAAAACGACAAATCGTAAATCAAAACATTATGGACTCTGCAAGGGACAAAACAAGACTACTCTCTTTCGGCAAGTGACTCGGTATTTATAGACCTTACGGATTTTATTCTAAAAACCTGCTTGCTTCAGGATCGCAATATTAGTATATTTCTCCACAGATTTCCAGTAGAATCCATTGGTCACAAACTCATAAAAAATAATTAGCAACATGGTCACCTAAATTATCACCAATTAGCCAGCATGATAGCTAAAGAAGATGCTAACTTGACTCTATATTCAAGACTTCGCCTACTTTCCATTGCATCGTCATTATAGTGCAAGGAACGGTGTTACTTGTGGATATTACAATTGTATCATAAAATAAATGCTATATAAAGTAATATAAATGTATTGCATTTCCAGATATAAAATATGTACACTATTTTAAGTATTCTATACAAAAAATCGTAGCATATTTTAAAAATTATAATTAAAAAAAATAGTACTTGAATATATTTTTTGAAAATATTTTTAAAAACATTATTCATAGAAGAAAGAAAAGAAAACGAATATTAGAAAAGAACACTGCGTTCAGGATGGCCGAATGTTTATGGCATCGGACTTCTACAAAATTTGCAAAAGAAGGCCACTCTTGGTTTCAGTCCATGCGGTATTGGAGTATCACTACCGATATGTATGTTGTGACTTTAAGAGTAGAAGTAATTAAAAGCAAAAAAAAAATAATAATAACAACATTTAAATATGGGTCATTTCAGAGAACAACAGACCGAATCATTTCGGCAATTGCAGAAACCATTGGAGAGTTGGCAATCCTTTGATCCTGTGGTACTGTTTGAAAGGGCTATATCCGGTTCCAGCGAGTGGCCGCATTTGCAAAGTTGGTGGTTATCCGATTGACTGTTGTGTCTATAGGTTCGATTCCTGCTCCTGAACAGCCGCTTTACTTTTTTTTCACACATAATAATAAATTTGAAATAGCACATTAAGAGATTATAAAATATTTAAAAGTAATTTATCTACTAATTTTTTTACTACCATATTCTGCTATTTTCAGCAATCTTTTGATTTTCAGATTTTGATTCTTCTAAAATATGTGTTTCATTTTATTACTGTAAAATAACTAAATATCCAATTATATAAATTATAATTGTTACAAATAGTACTTCTTTGTATGCAAAAAAAAATCTCTTTCCGAATTTTTTTTTAGTTCGATAATAGAATTAAAACATTTCTCTTTCATTTTTATGCATTTTCAATTCATGATCTCTCAGCAAGATTATACTCTAATAGGTGCCTTTCGACGAGGGCATTGGTGGTAATGAATGTGTGGACGCGCGCGCGCGCGTCTAAAATAAGAAGGCTCGAGACTTGGATCAGCCTTCCACTGTCATCACGACGGATGCAAACGCGGCTGCCAAGAGCAAAATTTCTAACCAGCATTTCATAAAACCAACTGTCCAAGAGCTCAATTGCCATAGAAATTTGTCGCCCACAGCAGCAAGACTCCGTATGAGTCAATTCAAATTTGTGAAAATAATTTCATATAATTTGCAAACTAACGGTATCTGCATTAACCCTCTGACTGGACGACCCGCTAATTGAATTTCACTTCGAAAGCGATCTCTTTTTTTAAAGCTAGCTACTCCGAAAATGCTCCGATAAATTTCGCGAAATGCTTCAAAAACGAATGGCAGTTTAGTGCTTTCCCCTTTTAACGCCGCAGGAGGTCCCGATTGGTTTTGCAGGGAAGGATTTTATTGTTTTTCGGTCTCTGTGTTCTTCGAAACGGGAGGTTTCTCATTCACAGCTGTCAATTCATGATCTCTCAGCAAGATTATACTCTAATAGGTGCCTTTCGACGAGGGCATTGGGGGTAATGAATGTGTGGACGCGCGCGCGCGCGTCTAAAATAAGAAGGCTCGAGACTTGGATCAGCCTTCCACTGTCATCACGACGGATGCAAACGCGGCTGCCAAGAGCAAAATTTCTAACCAGCATTTCATAAAACCAACTGTCCAAGAGCTCAATTGCCATAGAAATTTGTCGCCCACAGCAGCAAGACTCCGTATGAGTCAATTCAAATTTGTGAAAATAATTTCATATAATTTGCAAACTAACGGTATCTGCATTAACCCTCTGACTGGACGACCCGCTAATTGAATTTCACTTCGAAAGCGATCTCTTTTTTAAAGCTAGCTACTCCGAAAATGCTCCGATAAATTTCGCGAAATGCTTCAAAAACGAATGGCAGTTTAGTGCTTTCCCCTTTTAACGCCGCAGGAGTCCCGATTGGTTTTGCAGGGAAGGATTTTATTGTTTTTCGGTCTCTGTGTTCTTCGAAACGGGAAGTTTCTCATTCACAGCTGTGGCCTAGGGAGAGAATTGTGAAATGGACATTTTCTACACTTCACGGCCAACAGAGAGTTCACCCAATTTATTGCAAACATATATTTCATATATTTGGAAAACTTGCTCAATTTCGGATCTAAAAACCAATTAGGTTTTAAGAAACTTTAATTTTCTGAGTTTTGATTTTAAATTCGGTTTCATTTTAAAGCATTTTTGCATTCCTAGATTGAATTAATTAAAAATATTTTTTAACACAATCCAATATTTCGTGTGAAACGGCAATTAACTACAATTTTAGTTTTTAAAATCATTTCTGTTTGCTCATGTTTTTAAGTTTTTGAGTTTTCTCACATTTACTTAATTAAGATTGATTTAAAGACCAATATATTTTTGACACATAGTTTATATAATTTAAAAACTCTATACTTTGTCTTCATTAATTTTTTCCTTTTGAAAAATGCCATGACCAAAATGTACGCAGGGTACTGTGAGAAATAATACTTGAAAGGGATGGAAAATGACTGAAAATGGTAAATCTAAAATGCAGCTTTTTCAGGTAATATTACAATTAGACTACAAAATACAAATGTTGCAGAATGAACTAAATATTTCCCTGATGCACCACAAACTACATTATAATAAATCTATTGTAGTACTACACTGCAGTATTTTAAAGTCATGCAACAAAAACTTAAACTTGCTTAACTGCCACGATGGGGAACTGAGAAAAAAATAGATATTATTTACAAACTTGGTGATTTCTGGATTACGTTTGTATAACTACTAATTTCTATATAAATATTTTGCATTTAAAACTCTTGTGAATATATAAGGTTCTGATAAAAGTGAATAATTGATCAACTTAACAGTGTTGTTATCAATGCTATGTCTTAGAATATTTTGAATTAAAAAAGATATTTCAGTCATATTTATTTCAAGTAGAATTTTCATGTAGAGCATAAGTTGGATAGTAATAGATTAAAAAATTAAAGCTTTACAGGCATTGGGATTTTTTTTATGCCTTTACAAATTTTAAATAGGTTTTTCTCAGATTTTTAATTTTGAAGATGAGAGTGTTTTCTAATCCCTAAAGCGTTTTTCCTGTTCAAGATAGAGTCTTGAAATATCTTGTAAATGATCCCTTACATATGTTCCATAAAAGTTCATATGGATTTAGGTCTGAGAGCTCTAGTTATTTTTTAAAAATATCTTAATGTTAATATTTAAAAAAAGTTGGGTTTTTCCCAGGTTTAGCCATAAAAACCATTATTAAAATTTAACAAAGAGATATATTTTAAATTTTATACTTTTTGTTTCCAATAATCTAAGAAATATTAATCACTTACAATAATTAAATATTTTTAATAATTTAACATTTTAGAGAAGTTTTAAAAATTTCAAAACTGTTCAATGCTTTAAAATTGTGAAATAATGGCTTGTCAAACTAACCTATTATTTTCAGAATCAATATAATAGTACAATTTGAATATAAAACAAAAATTAATTTTACTGTGACAAACTGTTTACGACTTCTACTCATATTGTAAAAAGAATGAAAGATAAATATATAACATAGTCGCAGTCAAAAACACATTCACATTTGAAACTGTTTAGCGTACTCGGATTAACTCAAGTGCACACGTCAAAGGTTTATATTGCATTCTAAGTCAACACGGTGGCTACTGACGAGCGACTACGTAATTTTGAACCGCGGTTAAGTGACGAGGACGATACCTGAGCTGATAACTCCACTTTCAAACCTCCACATCACACCAACGTGAGAACTTTTAACCTCGAGGTGTTTAACGTGCATCAGCTCCTCTTCAACGCTAAACTTTTGTGGTACCAGGGCTCGAACACTGGACACGAGTTCATAACCACGACGATCAGGATACCGTGGCCGCAAAAGAAAATAGCAATTTTGAAAGAAATGTATTGGAGAAGTATATTTGAAGAAATAACTTCAAAACTTAACGAAAAACTAAAATATCAAATTTTATTTTAGGAATAATAGTGAATATAACTTCGTACACCTAAATCCACTTTACGCAGTGTATTTTGAAAGTGAACGTTTCCCCTTTTAGAGAAACTTACTACAATTATGACAAATTCCTTTCGTTTTGCTCTAAGGGGATCCCCGAAACAACGTAACTTTTTTGATACACAAAATTACTTATGGTTGAATCTAATACAATTCCCTACAAAATGAATGAAAACCCTTTTTTATCATATAAATTGTGTTTGAATAGTAGATGGTTAATAAGAACATTTAAAACGTGTCGGCAATCTATGGACCTGTGGTACGTGGTACAATTCTATAGTGGCACTCAGCACTACTCTACAAATTTGTCAATTCTTGAGTGGATGGAAGTTGATAATAGACCTTATTTGACAAACATCTTCTGAGTTATGGACATTTATGGAACTACAAAATAATCTGAAAGATAATTCTAAGCATAAATTTACAGCTATTTCGTAAATAATTGAGTGTTATTGCTAGGGGATTTAATTGTTGAAAAAAGAAAATTGCATGTACTCTGCTTTCCACTTATGATTCGGCATATCAAAGTAAAAAACCTTTCCTAATATGAAAAATATTTCGACTCCGCAAAGAAATTGTTTAACAAAACTGAATGCTCAGAATCGTGTCATGCATTATACCCCTGGTTTTGCGGTATGAAAGAAGAGTCGTGAAAGAGTTAATTCGCATTACAATTTTTATTTAACTGTAATGAAGGGAATCATTTATATTTCACTTTGTCTATTTCTTATATATGTAAATATGTTGGAAACATAAATTTTTAATTTTTTTTTAACTTTGGTGAAGAAATAGTAACATTTTATATTGTTTATTTTTATGTTAATAAATGTATTTTATTGATCCATAATTAATATAAAATATAAAACTGTAAATTTAAATTATTTACCTCTATTCTTTAAATCTGCAAATATTACCGTAAGAATCGAAGGATTTCAAAAATTTCCTACTATGTGGCACGCTGAATGATACTGACAGATTAGTTTGGCACGTCTTACCTACACAATTGCCGCCCCTGATCTAAAATGTTGGGTAAGATAACCATTATATTTTTAAAATTTTTAAATATACAAAAGGAGAGTATTTTGTCAATACATGTTTTAAATGGAGTAAAGTTTACGAGAACGAAATATAAAATTGCGTTAAAATTATTGGTACTCTATCAACCGTACTTCTTATATATATAAATATATATATATATATATATATATATATATATATATATATATATATATATATATATATATATATATATATATATATATATATATATATATATATATATATATATATATATATATATATATATATATATATATATATATATATATATATATATATATATATATATATATATATATAAGAAGTACGTCGATAGAGTACCGTAGTTACTCTCAACTCGTGACAATGAATTAGAAACTAAGTTCACAATTCATTGTTATTAAAATATATAAAATTTTTCATGACTTATTTTTGTATTTGTTATTTTTTTATTCCTTATTGAAAGCAACAAATGGGAGTTCATTAACTGCAAAACTGCAGAGGCCTGGTTGTTTACTCCACAAGCTCCTAACTTATGCTTACTCTGCCGTACTATGTAAAAATGCCGTCTTCTGCTCGTCAAGATCATGGAATTGCAGATATTGTTTTCATATATTTTAAATATTAGTTTTCTAACTTCTACATCACCCTTTAAATAGTCTACACTCCTGCAAAGAAGTCTGAATTCAAAACTATAAAAACTTATTATTCCCAACAATGTCATTTATACCTTTATTTTTTATAATCTATGAATGCCTTAAACTATTAATTTGTTATCGCGACTATTTAATATTAAATGCGAAAAAAAAAAACGAATAAGTTTCAAACTGAAACTTAAATTGAATTTTTCAAAAATTGTCATCGATATTCTCGTAACTTTTACATATTGACATTTTAGCATATCACACATCTACCTTCTATGCAAAAATCTATTATAAGTTCATCAAATGTTTCAGCATATTTTTACTCATAACATGCAGTTTTCAACCACATTTTGAGGCCGCGGTAGCCTAATGGTCAAAGTAACGGACTCGTAGCTGACGTGCCATGAGTTCGACCCCAGCACCACTGAAGATCTGCCGTGTAAGTGAGCGATGCTCAAGCGTCATCCTCGTCACTTGACCAAGGTTTAAAATTACGAGGTCCGTCGCCAAGTGACATAACGTCGTACTGTTCAGCTACACGAGGGCTTTTAGTGATGGACCTCGCAATTTTGAAAAATGGTCAAATGACGAGGGCGAGACCTGAGCTGGCACCCCCCTCTTCTAACTACCACACCAACGAAAGGACATTTCAGCTCTCGATAGATTTAACATGCATCGCTGCCCTACACGGCGGGTCTTTTGTGGCACTGGGCTCGAACTCGAGACATGCCAACCATGATTCGATACATTGACCACCTAGTACCCCGGCCACAGGTCCGTCGCCAAAAGCCCTCAAGTAGTTGAGTAGAGAAGAGAGAGAGTGCAACTTTAATATCCCCTCACTTAATTAAATTATATGAAATTTAAGGAATATTTGAAAAATTATTAGAAGTCGAATATATATATATATATATTAAAAAATTAATCTAATGATAACTTTAAATATCCAAAAAAATATTAGTATTAATTTTAAATATATGTTTTTCAACTGAGTATGTGAGACACGTATAAATATCTTTTTCAAATTCCAATGCAGAATTTCAGTGGAGCTAATACAAAAAATTCCTAATTTTTTATGGTTAAGATTATAAAAATGTCCAAATTTTAATAACCTTTTCTTCACTCAACCACTAATGGAACATGAATGATGAGCGATTATGCAAAAATATATATTTTTTTAACTTGAATTTAAAAAGGATCTTTATATTTAAACTTGTCCAGATGCTTTTAAATACTCTTTATTTGAAGATTCAAGTTAAAAAATATAAACTTGAGAAGTTCTCTTTGAATGAAATTAATGTTCAGACATTCAAAATTCAAATATAATTTGTTATCTGAGCAATACAAAACAAGGGAATTCTCAACACGTTGACTTGCAATTTATTTCCGTACACTTTAGGGTTTAAAGAAATTCTTCGGAGATTTTACGATTAGGAACCGGTCTCTCCGTTACCCATAATAAAGTTACCCCTCAATGCCCATTGTGTCTCCCCGACCGTCTCTAATTATCTTTCAAGATCGTAAACCTTTAAAGCGGGAAAAGAATTCGGAAAAATACCACCTTACCGGTTTTAAACACATTACTTGAAGGGGAAAAAGTCTGTTTGGTTCATTTTTGGTGAGTCCCCGGCCTTAGGAAAAAGTCAGTGTGGTCCGTTTTCGAAGCCTCTCTAGTAGGGTGGAAAAAGCCGTGCTGTGTGGTTGGAGCGTTAATTGTCCGCAAACCAATTAACATTAGTCCATATTTTTGACAGCAAGGCAATTTTTACATTTCTTTTTAAACTTGATGCATAAGAGCACAGGACATTCTTTACAGCTCCTAAGATCTACAACTACCATCGCTTGTAAATGGGGGTTTGGGACCAATATAGAAGTGCAATAAACCATTTGACACGACAAGAAGAAATAATGATTTAAGAATTTAAACGTTTATAATCATTCCATTTTTTTGTTTAAGGGGCTAGACATATTAAAGGAAATTTTTATTTATGTCAGTTTTATGAGGGACTACCTTCTGAAACATCTGGCAGAGAGATTAGTGAACACGCTTTTTGAGATTGAATGAGCAGATAATAGATTGGTTCGAAAATTTCTCGTTTTGACTTTTTAGTCTATACTCTTTAAACTCTAAATTTTATGTTTAAAGTTTAATTTATTTTTTAACTATTCCGTTGTCTATGAGAAAAAGTGAGATGTGTATTAATGGCGTGCTAAAAAACTACACGAGAACCATTAGCGTGCCTCGTAGTTTTGATCTTTGGTCAAGTGATGAGGTCGTCACCTGAGTTGTCCTCGTCTCTCCAGAATTCTAAGCCATAGGTGTAGGAAGACATTTGAGCCTGGTCAGATTTCAAATGCATCTTCAGTGGCAGTAGGTTCACAACTATAACACGTACGGTATTCGACTTTGTTCGAAACAGTGATTTTAAAAAAGCGCATAAATGGATAATTTTTGTGATATTTATTGCCACTTTGATTAGAATGCATGCATAAAATTGTTTTAAGGACATTTGGACAAAAAAAAATTTAAATATAATATTTTGGCAAAAAATTAACTTGGAATAATATTTTTTTCCAAATGATCTCCTTTTGTGAAAAATTGTTGTAATTTAAAAATATTTTACCTGTATGTAGCTCAGACCTCTCTACAGAGGCTCAACTAGAATTTTTGAAAAATTCAAATTATTTTAAAAGTTAACATCAATTGAAATAATTATTCGCGTTTTTTTCTTAAAATTGCCTGCCCTGTGTTGTCGTAATACATGAAATATAAATAAACCCACTTCTCACTTATATATTTCACAACTTCTAGTTGAGACTCTGTACTGAAGTCTCAGCTACGTATGTGCAAAATATTGTTCTAATATAAGCAAAAGGAGAACATTTTAAAAAAAGATTATTCTAAGTTAATTTTTTGCCAAAATATTGTAGTTAAAAAATTTTTTGTCAAAATTTCCTTAAAACAATTTTATGCATATATTCTAACCTAAGTGATAGTAAATATCTTGAAAATCATTCTTTTTAAGATTTTGAAAATCAGGGTTCTGAATGTAGTCGCATACCTTAAACCAGAAGTCCTTGACCGTGAAGAATATGCTACCGTGGGCACCTTTGTTTACTGTATTAGTCAAAGGAAATACTTAAGCATGTTGAGTTATGAATAAAACTATATGTTTTTGTTACTTTATTGAAGTATTGTAAACAAATTCCTTCTGACTTTTACCTTTTAATGCATCAGACATATGAGGTGTGATCCACGTTATGTCCTCAATCAAAATTCTCACTTTGGAGTTTTGTAGAATTTAAAACAGTAGGAAAATAACTTTTTTTCCTAGGTTGTTATTCTTGTTATTTCAGTGGGTTCATCGTGAAATAACACGAATAGACTGTGTGACCAGAATGTTCTCTCGATATATAACCAATAGAGTATGTTAAATATATTCTAAGCATAAGGGTTGCCACCCATTTATGTTACAACGAAATGTTATCACGGTTAGAAAAAAACTTTTTTTTGGTAGAGGGAAATCCTAGATTCTCTAGTTGGTAACCTTTTAAACGCTTTCAATGTTTAGCGGCTATTCAATGTTAAACCCCTCAAGAAAAAGGTATATTGATTGTTAAAATTGGTTTTCTGATCTAGAAACTACACATTTTTCTTTGAATTATGTACATTTAATGTTTGTAGTTTTTTTCTTTCAAAATATCAATAAAAATAGCCTTTTTCATTCTTGTATGAATTCATTTTAGATAGTATACTACTTATATGGGAAGTTTTTTATTTACCATAATGCCTTGATTTATTCTTCAAGTCCAATCCGATTTTAAAAAAAAAAATTGATCAGTTTATTATTCGTAAAAAATGCCTTCCGGCAATGTCCAAAAGCAGATTATCTTGACAAAGCTTTAGTTGTATGTATTTTTATAATTTTCGTATTACTTATTAAAAATTATTGTCAAAAATTCCGTACGAAATTATAAAATGTTTTTAAAATTTTGAGGATTTTGAATATAAATAATCATTGAATTCTTAGTTTTTTTGAAAAAAGTTATTTGAAACACAAGGATATTTCAACATTATTTCTATGTATTTTTTTAATTCTATTAAACATTTCATATCTTAATAGTTTTATTTAGTTTTATTTTTGTCACAGTATGAATCTGGATGAGGGTTGCAAACGATGAATTTTTTAATTTATAACCCAATTAAGAGTGGAGGATGTCCGAAATGAAACGCCATTCCTTAAGGCTCTTTTCGCCATATGTACGAGAGCATGAAATTAAGTCGAAACGCATTCTTAGACAGGGACAATGCTTGAATTTTTATCAAAATTTGTGACTTTGTAAGTCATGTATTTTTTATAATACAGTGTTTTTTAAATTTTGAAATATTTCATGAAAAGTTAATTTTTCCTATTAACAGGAAAACGAATAGGTCACTTAGCATTAGGAGAAAAAATGCGAAAAACATTTTGTAAAGAATTAAAAAGGGGTCAACTCAGATAAAAATGAGTATTTTCATAAAATAATTTATCCTCTACAGAGAAGTGTAGGCAGAATATAATATTAACTTCTAAGTACTTTATGTCACTTAAAATATTCCAAATTTGGGTCCTATTCTCTTTAACAGTACCCGAAGACCGCCTTAAACTCCTACGCTACAGCAAAAAGAACACTTTGCTCTTGGAAAGTAATGCCAACTTAAACTTCTTTACCTGGAAAAAAACACTCTTTATAATAGCGAAATTTTTAAAAGTTATAAAACCTCTTGCACCTCTTGTAAAGCAGAGAAAGGGATTTTTTATAGTATATATATATATATATATATATATATATATATATATATATATATATATATATATATATATATATATATATATATATATATATATATATATATATATATATATAAATATATATATATATATATATATATATAAAAAGAGAAATAAGCGTATTTCATTTAATAATATTACTACATTTATCGGGTTTCGAGTATTTTATGCAATCAATCTTGTAGTGCCTGGATATTGTTGGCGGAAAATTATGGAATGTTGGCACTATTCTGCGCAATTTTCGTAGATAAATTGTTGTTTTTGAGAGAAAAAAGGTAACTGACCCTCGAGCAGGATGGCTAGAGGTGAAAGACCCGCGTTTTCTTTCTTTTTTTTTTTTTTTTTTGAAGCTCTGAGACTTGAAGGGATTTGGTGTTAAGAAACGTGAGTGAATCTGATTGTGTAAACCGACTTATACACCGTGGTTTGCAGTACAAACCATAGAGTTTTTTGGGAGAGGTTTTAACACGAAGGACTGTGTTTTATTTGAGAAGTTTTAGGGAGTAATCGAGATCAACGCACAGCACGTAGCTGGTGTACTAAGAATATATAGTTTCCTGAGAAAATTTTGAACACGATGGACAGTGTTTGTTTTATTGTAATGGGAAGCGTTGAGAAGTAGTTTTGAAAGTAATTTAAAAAAATGACAAGCCTCATAGAAATGAAATGGAAATTTCATTGTCGAAAAACAATATTAGAAATATTTCAAGTTTATCCCTTTAATACCCACATTATTTTTTATATAAAAATATTAAATTATTTGGATTATTAATAATATATTGACCACAATGATGCTGGGAAAAATAATAAAAAATCCCCTTTCCCTGTTGGAACGTAGACAGCATCCGCACGGCCATGAGGGTTGGACATTTTTTTGTGAAATCAGCGCCGTTGAAATTTTCCCTTGTTGGCTCTTATTTGATAGTAGAAACACGCTTAATTTAACTAAAATTAATACAAATAAGAAAATTACTGATGTAAAATTAATTCTTCTGTTGAATCATTATTTATTTTCTGTGGACATCTTAAAAACTGGTTTTAGCTTTTGATTAGCATATTATATACATTGTATTTTTTCAACATGTTTTTGAAATGCATTCGTAGTTTTCAAATATGGGCTTGAAATGTCATCAACACATCGGAAATGATTGTACTTGTCAAGCCTTTTTATTATGGAATGGCCAGGATAAACAACATGATATGTTACGCATATGGATCCTTCGATCTTTTTGCTAGTGGAATCACAGCACTGTTATCTTCATAAGTTAAAATGCTTTTTTTCGTAGGTGGATGGCTGCTAACCATTTAAATGTCTCTAACTTAAATTTTAAGCCATCCATTTTGATTTTTGGACGAATTATATTTGATATTTATCTTGCTTGCCCAGAAACCAAGAATTTGCATCAGCTAAAAGAAAGAAATGTGTAGGTTCAAGAGACTTTATTGGTAAAGAATGGTCCAAAATTGTCTTTCCATTTGAAATATTTATGTTTTTATTCCTCACTCTCATCTGAACTTGATTCTTCTTTCAACTTACGGGATTCACATGCTTTGTTCGCAGTGTTGTTAAATATTCGAGACTTTACTAAGTTCTGACATAAGTTAAATCCAGCGTTTCGCAAAATGTGGGTCGTGCCCCCTTAGGGAGGCATCACGGTACGAGGAGGGCGCAAGCATATTGAACATTCGGAAAAAAAAAGATTACCAAAAGTAAACAAACAAAATACATTCTGACATAATAAAATTAAAGCATTCTCACACACTGATATTATATATTTATAAATGTATTAGTACTGCACAATGTATTTTATAGTTACTTGAACAAGTTTAATATTACCAATAACGCCATGGGCTTGTCATATACAAAATTATATACAGAAATTAAAACTCATTTTAATTATTTGTACTGCTTATAATTAACCACTTAACTGCCGATTCAAAGTTTCGTGGTTCGTTCCCTAATGTTATTGTTTTTCAAGTAAGGGCGCGTATAAGGTGTTGGGTGGGAGATAAAGGAGAAGATAAAACATGCAAATCCTCTGAAACAAGCAAATTTTTCGCAAACAATATCAATGCCCTTTTAATGCATTTCAATGCCTTCGGAATGTATTTATGAATGGCAGTGAATAGAAAAGATAGTACTTTGGAAAGACGTATACATACGCCGAGGCAGTTAATGCCTTTGCTGTGCGACACATTTATATATGCCAATAGCATGTAAGATGCTAAATTATTACCCACACTGTAGTCTTGGCGTAAAAGTATAGTATTACTGAATTCATTGTTATTGTATGGGAAGCGGATGCGTGATGAAAATTACGATTGTTTTTTGGGCATAAGTATTGAAAGTTTGAGAAGCACTGATTTAATCTGATTTAGTTTTCAATTGCTAATTCTTCTTGTGTGAGAATTATCTCTCCCCTTTTAGACACCTTTAAAAGTTTCTGGTTAAAAGTTAATACAGTATTCCATGAAAAATAATAAAATGTATCAGAAAAATTCTATTTAAAAAAAAAAATTCAACCACATCTTTTCAACTCCCAACGGAAAAACCAGATTTGTTTTTCTGGGGGTGGAGGAGATATGGATGCAAATATCTGTGTAAAGCATTAAAATGCCATACACCTCATCAAATGTGTAAAAAGAAAATGAATTGCACAAAACGGCCAAGGAAAGAAAATAGGATTTTGTTTTACTTTATATTAATATTATTGAAACATAAAAGAAAACTCATATGGCAAAATCTTACCTTTACACCTGAAGTGACTGAATGAACGCCCAACCCGTACGATCGTGCGAGTGATGAAATCCCGAGTCCTACCAGACCCATTAATAGAGTATAATTCATATTTTTCTTTTTTCAATAATTTAAACATTAAGGCAAAAATTTGTATTTATAAGCAATTGGAAAAATATATAATTACTTTCTTAGAATAAATGAAAAGAAGACGTGCTTTTCTTGAATTTCAAAACAAAGCTAAATTCGCCAGCTGAAAGTAAAACATGGACTACAACTACTGCCTGTTGGTAAAAAAAGGGATGTTATACACTTTCTGTAAACAGGCTCAATTGTTTGATTCGGAATTTCCGTACAAAAGACAATTCCAGAAGTAAAAATTTATAACAATGTCTTACCCGCACGTTCGTGCGGGTATGGTCTTGGCAGAATAAATCTCAAAAGGCCTCTCTTCAATTTTCCCTCAAAAGGCATTTTCTAGTCAAAAAAATACTGACTTTGCTATGTTCAAAAAACAAGACTACTCAGTTTCGGCAAGCGACTACCAAATTAAAGGTCTTACGGATTTTCTCGAATGATCTGCTTGCTTCATAAATCGTGATAGAAGATATTACCCGTACTTTCCAGAAAAATCCATATGGTTTCAAACCCTCCATAAATAATCCCCAAGTCACCAAAATGTCACCAAGAAGCCAACATTGTTGCTAAAAAGATGCCAAATTATTTCTATCAACGAGATTTTGCCAAGTTTTCTTTGGGAATCGCCTTTATAATATGAGGAATGACGTTGCTCCAGAAAATTATAATTGTGACGTATAATAAATACAATATAGAGCAGTATAACCGGATTACACCTCCAGATATAAATTATTTACACTAGTTTAAGTATTTTTTATTATTATTTACAAAAAATCGTATCATTATTTTAGAAATTATAATTTTAAAAAATATCACTTGCATGTTCGAAAAATTACGTTTTAAACGTTATTCACAGAAGAGAGAGTATAAAATTATTTTTAAATTAATTTTTTCATAATTTCATAAAATATTTAATAAAACCGCTTGAAATAAATTTATTTAGTTTTAATAAATTTGTTTAAATTATTTTAATGCATGTATTTAAAAGATTTTAATTACTGTATTTTAATAATTTTAATATAGATGTATTAAATAACTGTCAATAAAAATACATAATAATTTAAATTAATAATAAGTAAATATTGTAATTATGAATTAATTATTTTAATTAATTAGCAATTTTTTTCTTAGTTAATAATTAAATAATATAAGTAATAATATTTAATTGCTTTATGTATTAATTAATTATTTTTAATTAATAGTTTAATATTTTAAAGTAATGATAATTTCATATAATATTAATGAATTATTAATTTTAATTAATTATAATTTTAATTAATTGAAATAATAAATAATTTAAGCAATTATTAATTTTTATTATTATATTATGAAATACAAAAAAATTGCCGTAAGATCTGGTGTATAACGTGCACCTCCTTTTCATCGAAGAAATCTGAAATAAGAATACATTATTTTTATGTTTTGAAGTGATTTACTCGAGGTATTATCCCACACTTCTGAAAAAAAATATACTTCTAGAACTACAACTGTTTTTGTCAATAAGGCAAGTCGTTTCTTTTAAATAAACAATGTTTCGATACATCTAGAAGTAATTTTTTTACGCCGATCCTTTTTGTTATTTTTAAAAGGTATTGTTTTTATACCCGGCGTATAACGCGAACTCTTAATTTTCGATCTTATTTTTGTGTTCAAAGTGCGCGTTATAGGCCTGATTTCACTTTAATTAAAGTATCATTTAAAATTAAATAAACCTGATACAAATAAATTTATTTAATTTTAAAAATAATTAAAGGTATTTAAAAAAAGCAGTTGAAGGTTCATTCGAACTCTATTTGCCTTCATTGAAGGAAGGCGTCTTACAAACCGAGCCAATGCGTCACAGGTGGTGATGAAAAGTTAAGTGTATAAAAGCTAACCATTAATTTCAAAAGCTATTTTATCCAAACTCACGGGCTGTTGAGCAGAATTGCATTCAGTGATCAAAACCCTAAATAAGCACAATTATAACACGATGACCCTTAATGAGTTTTCGTTTTCGTGCCCTTTCTTTCTTAGAGAACATTGTGACAACATCAACAAATTATGGCATGTGAAAATGTCATTTATTCCTTTTTTCATAAAATTATTTAGAATTCTAAGTACAAATTTATTTTTATTATAAAAATAGGATATGAACATTTATGTTACCGAATCATCCTCCATCTTTTTAGTAACATTTTCCGCTAAAAATTCAAAGTTATAAAAACTCCGCAGATAAGTTTTGTAAGCTTATTTGTACGGGAAATGGAAAACCTATAGATATCCTTTGGATAATATTAGCATAAAATAATATAATTTGGATTATGTATTGATATCGTATGAAAATCTATTTTAATAATATATACCTCTAAAGTTATCCACACGGGAGTGAAAAAGAATAAAATACTGGAAATGAATCCCGCGTTCAGGATGGCCGAGTGGTTATGGCATCGGACTCCTGCATCCTTTGCAAATTGCTGCCTTTCCTTGATTTGAGGTCATGTGGTATTGAAATTTCCATTCAAAACGTAGAAATATATATGTTTGAAACAAATAGTGATACCATAAGGGATTCCATATATCCAAATAAAATATCCAAGACAAAGGTAATTATGAAAAGGAATGAAAGAGAAAAAAAGAATGCCACACACACAGTATGTGAAGCGTTTCAAAAGACAATAGCCCAAATAAAATTGGCAATAGGAGAAGCCATGATAAGGTGGCAAACTTTGTATCCTGTATGATCCAATATCAATGAGAGCCAGCATCTGTAAAGATGGTGATTATCCGATTGACTGTTGTGCCTGCAGGTTCGATTCCTGCTCCTGAACAGTGATATTTTTTAATATATGCTTTAAAAATCTAAATAGATTTAAGAAGTTAAAGAAAATATGAAATTGATGACAAAAAAATAAAATTTGTTTTAATTTAAAAAGATACAAAGGGAAAATGTTCTTTCTTATAAAAACATAAAATAGGCATTTCTTTTTAGTTATAAATTTTACAGTCTAAAGAAGTTTGAAACGTTCATTTTATCCCAGTATAACATCAAAATATACTTGTCAGATTATGTTGTGCAACTAAAATGTACGTGAAGTGTTTTGAGGTTTTTTTTTATTTTGTTTTTTTTCTTCAGGGTTTAATTTACTAACACATAATAATTTTTACATTTTAAAGAAAAAGGTTGTTATGTTACTGTTTTAAAGGATATTGGGAAATATCTGACTATATTTTGGAAAATCAAGAGAGTTAATGAGAAAGTTGTAAATTAGTTTGAAATATTAGAACCTGATTAAAAGCTCTTCCTTGTACTCTCTGTTAAATGAAAACTACACCTTCTTTAAAATTGGATATCATCTATTAAAAATTTTACGTAGGGTTTACATTTTTCATAGACATAAATATTTCAATTTATTTTTATTAAAAAAACTCAGTAAGAAATCGATTAATTAATCCATTTGTGATTAACGTATAATATGTTTATTGAGACTGTTTTTGTCCCCACAACTACAAACAATTTTGTAAAATAGGAAACAAATTTTATATTTATGTACAAACTCCAGAAACGCAAAAAATCGTTTTTATTTTTTGATATTATAAACTGAGTAAAACAATTTTAGAATGATCTAATTATTACAGAAATGACACTTATTTCTAAATCTTGTGTCGAAAAAAAGTTTGTAGTTCTTTTAATATACATTTGTTACATTTTTATATGATAGAATATGTTTTTCATGATCTCATTTTCTGCTGTGTCTGGAGTATCAGTAAAGATCAACCAGTGCAAAAAGAACTTATTATATATTTTTGCATGTTGTATCCAATATTTCCGTTATCTCATTTTTAGTATAAGAAAGGAATATATCTCATACTGAATTAATAATATTCAATAACTCGGTATTCAGTGATTTTTTTTTAGTACAGCTATTTAATGCAGTGTATCTCTTCTATACGTATTTTTTTAAATAACATCTTTTTTTTAAGCTCTGGATGAAGGAATATACCAAATTTAGAAAATCCTAGTTAGATTTGAATGATAGTCGCTTTTAGAAAAATGGTTTTCAAATTGGGTTCTTCAAATTTTAATCTCTTAATTTTTTTTTAAACTCCTAATCCGAAATATTTTAGAAGTATGAATTGGCGTCAGTGAAAACTGTTTTACCAGTTACAAAACCGACTAGAAATTAAAATTTATAGTTATTGCATAATAAGACTTACTGGACATTTGCCTGGTTCCAAGTTCAACCTTCTGCGAGGGAGGTAAATATATCAAA
>BMAU01007403.1:0-31769 GCA_019973935.1 Trichonephila clavipes | reverse complement strand
TCAAAGATTACATTAAAAGCTATGCCCTAAATTTTAAATTAAATTGAAGTTTAACTATAAAATTATAATTAAAATTATTTAAAGTTACGATTAAACGATTTGATGATGCCAAGTCGTTTTTGTCCCATTCTAGCCTTCGTTCTCGTTTCCCTGTTATGTAGCATCTGTTTTTGCGAGGCATCTTATTCATGTTCTCAACGCCTTGTGTCTTAATGACAGTGCCCCAAACCAGACATGCACAAAAGAGATGCATCGAATCTCCATCTATCAACAAACTGGCGAAAAGTGCCTTTTACCACACCCCGTCGTTCCTGAGCTCTTCTGGACCTCCAGCCGACTCTGAAAATGTAAAAACAGAACAAAAGCAGAATAACTGAAATGAAGGATTTGAGCATTGAATGTATTACAGTTTTTAGGTCTTTTATTTGTTTTTAAGTTTTCAACATTATTTTTTTAATTGCACTGTATAAACTAGTTCTTGCGTGTCTTCTACGTCCATCATCCTTTTTGGTTTGTTTTTAAATCTTCTACTACTTCGTTTTTATGTGTGATGGTCTTGCGCTAATCTAGAAAATCGTTTCATTGCTTAAGGACTTTTGCACAGATTCAAAAAACCTACGGAACCAACGGTTAATCGGATAACCATGAATTGTGCATAGGCTCTAACCACACTAAATCAAAACGGCCAAGCCAAACTGTGCATAAGTAGTATAAGATTCAAAGCTTGCTCAAATTTAATCGATCGATGAATTACGTTTTATTTCTTCATTAGTCTCTAAAATCGTAAAAAAATATGAAACGCTGTTCAGTATCAGGAAATTGACATACGGAGACTACAATAGGATTACCACAACCTTTAAATAGGCTACAACCAGTTGAATCAGAAAGACAATTCGAATTGGTATTGCAGTAAAAAAATTAAAAATTAAAAATAAAAAATCTAAAATTACCATCTTGTTACATATTTAATTGCCAATGTGTGATCCAGTCTACTATCTTTGATATCCATCAGTTCCTAATGACATTTATGTTTGCCTCTAACTCGTTTTGATATATTATCGCACATGTGTCTTATAATCTTTTAACTATACTAAGAGAAAGCAATGTGTTCATTAACTGTAAGGATGAACGAGTTCCAATATAATTTCTCTGCTGAAAATGACCTATATAAAAATAATTTAAAGCGTTAAAATCAGAAACAGAGTGTCTCGAAAATCACCCTCAAATTCTACACAGCTAGATTTAATGCTGGTAATCTATAAAAAGTCCTTGTGAACTGTACTCGTACGATTCTTATTTAACGAGAAATATTCGAAAAACAAATTATACCAGTGCAAGGAATAAACACCGTATTAGGCACAAGAACAGATGTATTTACAAATTCTAATAAAGACAGATAACCAAAGTGTCCACCGTACATATTTTTGTAGGCTGGACATATGCTTGGAATGAATAAGTTCAATCGTCGCAGTAGCGAGGTATAGACTTCTGAAGCTGCCCGTATCGATATTAACCTTTCTTGATACAGCAATTCCTTAAAAATAACCCTTTGGGGGAAAATTTAACGCTATTGAAATCTGATGATCTGATGGACATAGAATCGGACACACATGTCCGATCTAGCGTGTCATATACAGCTAATACGTACAGAGGAACAGAAATGGACCGGAACAACATTATGAACCCTCATTTACCTTAATTTTTTGTAAAGTATGCATCGTACAAATATAATTCCCAGGACAAGTTTACATGCTCACAACAAGGAATATAGCTGTGCGAATTTTGGCCGATATTTTTGGGACACCCTATATATATATATTAATTTAAGAATACAATCCCAGGTTACGCACAAAATCCTTGATTATGCTTCAAATATTTGAATAAGTGAAACACAAATCTCATATAATTTTTAACTACTTTAAAAGAAAGCAAATTCCATTGTTCAACAGTCTTGGACGTATGCTCATGCTCTTCCGAGGCCGCAAACAAAATGATTTAAAGCTTAAAAATGATTCCTTATAAACAACAGTACTTTTCACCCTTTTACCAACACATTTAAAAATCTTTGAAAGAATTTTTCTTGTACGAATTTTGTTTGCTTTTGAATATAAGAAATAACTTACATCTTCATCGCTCCTTATGAATTATACACATTGAAGACGTCTGGAATGCAATATACATTACATTTAAAAAAATAAGGACGAAATTTTTCGGGCAATACTATTAGAGATTAAGAGTTTATATCACTCAATATATATATATATATATATATATATATATATATATATATATATATATATCAATTGCCTTTTTTAGAAATGTCTTAAAATATGTATCAACGGCAAAATAGTTTAATTTAGTCATACATCTCTTATATAAAGGTTCTTAATAGATTCATGAATAAACCCATTTTCTTTGGACAAATATATTATTAAAGTTTAACCTTGCAAAGTTCTATTGCGGGAAATTAGGATAATTTTTTTGTATAGAATAATTAATATTATGTTATCTGGTTACCAAATCCTACTTCTGTGTACCATTACATGTCTAGGCATAGGGCCAAACGAAAACTAGATATTTTGATTATGAAAAGAATGAATGTTTCAGCTTTGAATAAATTGTATGGTTTTGGGGGTTTAGCGATCATTTACAATAATGAGATCATAGAAAGAAACAAATTTTATACAGTTTTTATACAGTTATATAGTTTGCAGTACACTTAATTTTATGTGTCTTATAAGTACAGAAATAGTTACCTGAGGTACTAAAACTTGACCATATTATACAAAACACAACTCTAAAAACTGCATTCTGTTTTTTCAAAGAAGCAAAAACACTATGTTTTTAAAACAAAATCGTCCTGAAATTCGATCTAAAAGTAAAACGTTTATAAAAAATTATAATTTAAAACTTCAAGGACAGATTTTTTTTTTTTTGTATAAAGTTTAATTATCTCTAAGAAAAAGCGTTTAGATAAAGACATTAATACCGTTTTAAATGTAGCTTACTGTTTGTTATACATTTAAATGTGTTAATGCTTAAAGATAATACATATCTGCACACTCTGTCTTTTCCTGACCAAAGTAAGTCGCACGAAAGTTCATCACTTTAGAGCATAAGTCTATTTTATTGAGAGATTTTCATGTTTCATTTTGAAATTAAAATAAATTATGGTCAGCTTAAGAAACAGATAATCTGTTATAAAAATTGAATGCGCAAACATCATTGTGGAATGGAAGTTCTAAATTCGGTAGATATACATAAACAACATATTTGAATATTACAAATGTTGATATTTAGTTAAATATTCTTATTCTTAAAGTATTTTTGTAAATTTAAACATTCTAAATGATTTGTAAAATATGAAAAAGAAACATAAGATTTATTACATATTTCGATTTTTGTATAGGTTTGTAAAGATTTAAAACACTCCTTAGAATTTTTATGTCAACATTAACAAGTTATAAAGTATGTTAAAGCAACTTTAATTTTTTTTCCGAAAATTTATTCAGAAATTTCAATTTAATTTTTTTTTATTATAGAAAAAAATTCGTATGTTGTGTAACTGAACTATCTGGTTTCTTTTTCGAAAACGTTTCCTTTTAAAAATCAAAATTGTACAAAACCTTCAGAGATTAGGTTTCTAATTTTTTTTTTGTGAAAGATGGAAAGAATGTAAATTTACTTTAGTAATTATTAGCTAACAAAACTGTACCTTGAAATGTGTACTAATATCACATTGAGAATCCATTTGTAAGGCATATGGAAGAGAAAGATAAGAAAATGTAAGAAACTGATGTGCCCAGGATGGTCGAGTGGTTATGACTTCGGACGTTTTAATCGTTTGCAAAATGCGGCCACTACTTGCTATCAGTTATTGCAGTTTTGGTGCTTTGTTACAAAAATATAGTATCAAATATAGAAGTATTCAATCATAAAAAAATTTAAAAGTCGTTAAAATTTGGTGCTTTTCCGCAGATAGCAGACTGTCTTAATTCGGCAATTGCAGTAGCCATCACAAGATGGCAGGCATTACATCCTCCGTTATTGCTATAATGTGTGATTGAACCTCATTATACACATTCCATGTGAGTGCCGCAAATGTGGTGGTAATACTATTGACTGTTGTGCAATTAGGCTCGTTTACGGCTCCTGAAGCATATATCTTTACTTGATACGGTAACTTTTATATATATATATATATATATATATATGAATTGTTTTCGTTTTTAGAAATTAGGGAATTATTTTTCAATGTAAATTGAAAAATGTAATTTGATTAATTGAATGTGTTAATTTGATTAAAATGCTTCACATGTTGATGAAATTGCTCTTTTACATTACCATAAAAAAAGCTTGTTATTCAAGCGCAAATTTTGCTATGTAATGATATTTTTATATGTAGGCGAAAAATAAATGTATAGTGTATTAAAAAGTTACAAATAAAATGAACTCAGAACGTTTATTATGATTTTATGAAGCCCTTTATTTTCAAAATGTACTTTATTAAATCGTGGGCTTGCTTATCAGAATGTGCTATTCATTTTTGGGGTGCTAATGTGATATAAGAGTGCCTCACGCGAAGTTCTTGTTAATGGCCTCAAAGATGGGCGATAACATAACTACAGGATGTCTCTGAATGCCATGTACAAACTTGGATTGGAGGTAGATAACATTCTAAAGATCCCTAAGTACATAGGAATCATGGCTGAAAACGTAATCCTAAACAGATGAAAAAACCACAAGACAGTAAGGCCGCAACAGAGCGTTTAGTGTAAAACGCTTTATTACACATAAAAATGATAATTAATATTAAAAAAATGTGTGCCGGCTTTGACGTACGACTGGAGTTTACTCCTTAAGTATGGTTGTATTTTATTTTGTTGTAAGAAAAAGGTCACAATAATTTTTTTTTATATAATATTTCTTTTTTGAACGGTAAGAGGTGGAGCCGATTCGAAGTACTGAACCCGTGATCTACGTAAGCGAAGCTCATCAACATAACCATTACACAAATGGATCACTCCTTTCCAAAGGCTGTTACTGGCTTATTAATTTACCGCTAAAGTACTCAAGTACCTGTTTCTCCCAACGACTATTTCACATGCACAGAATACATCATACATCCTTTTTGTGTTAACACTTCTGCAAATTTCACTCCTCATAATATTTCCACACTAGAGGATTTATCGGAAAAACGATTCTTAAGCAGTTAACTCCTAAAAGTAAGACAAAAAAGCATTACAAAAGGTGTTTGAAACCACGATCTTTGTCATGTATGCACTCACAACAGTGTAGGGAAAATAAGATGATCTGAGATTCCAAGCGACAGAACCACCACACCCGATTCCTCTGTTTTGAAGTGTCCGGTCCCAAATGGTCAAGTTCACTCCCTTAACAAACGAGATTGTGCTCCGTCCCGTTGAAACAACGTGCGGCGTAGAACAGTTGCGGAGACTTCGGTAAGCAATTCCGAAAGTACCTCCTGCAGCATGGCTAGGATGCATGGGCGGATTAAGCTATCCCTCATGATACTCTGTCACACATTAACAGTGAAACGTAGTGCGACACGTGGTCGGGTAATTGTGTTGGTTGCTTAAAGCTTACAAGTTTGCATTGTGCATATTGAACATCCCTTCACGTGAAAAGATTTCTTCATCAAAGAACAACACCGAACTTGCGAGGAACATTTTTGTTAACAAAGCCACGTGTAAACGCGATACATCATGACTGATCATCTGGCTATAGTAAGTACACTCTCTCTGTGCAGGAAATTGATGTAATTCCCCCCCTTGCAGTACACAATGGTCAGATCTTTCTGTTGCAATGGCAAGTGGCCGTACCATGGTACCGGGATTTCAGTCCACAGCATGCAACACACCCTCTTTCACTATGGGTGTTTGTGCTGCTCAGAGCCACCCAGTACCTTCAATCGTTGTTCTGAAATATCGAATTTTCCGCCAAGTTCTGATGCACCTGAAAAGTTTTGATGATTTAGTTGCTGCCTGGCTACGTATCTTTTTCTATTCAACCGAACAGCAGCATCTCCATTTCCATTGGTTATGCGGTAGATGAAGTGGATATCCACCAACTCGGTGTTTGAATAATTATTTATGTTAATCGTATGCTGTCTGTGTCTGAGGCGAGAAAAACATACTCGTGCCGACCTTGCGAGTTTGCGTATAGCCCCACCTATCGCTTTCCGCCCATGCTTCCCTGTGAAATTTTGGCTCTTCACGATGTTTTCTATCTCCCCTCTAAGGTTGAACACAACATTCGAGGACAACCTGTATATGGTTAACTTAAATTTTTTCATCGAAACCAATGTGGTTGCCATGGTGATAACGTATGTTAGAGTAAATGTGATAATTGATTTTTTTTCAGTGGTAACCCTATTAATTTTTCAGACGATTTTAATTCCATTTCATTAAAAAAATTAAACAATTCGATTAAATGTGTTCTTCAAGCTACTATTTCATTCTTCTGTTGGATTTTGTTTTAATATGAATGTCTCTAATATTATTGGTGAGTATCAGGTATACAGTATAATTCCCTTTATAAATAGAAAAAGAGTTTTATGTTGTTGCAAACAATTTACGCATTAAGATTGCGAATAAACAACTAGAATATATTATAAGCATGATAAAACCATTATAAGCGAGGAAAAGAAAAAAGAAAAGTAAAAAAACAAAGGACACTCTTCAGGATGGCCAAGTGGTTAGGTCATCCAACTTCTGAATCTAATGCAAAATATAGACATTTCTTAGTTTTAGTTAACAAAGTTTTGTGGTTTTGCCAAAGGAATTTTACAATTCTGAATCACAGTTAAAATGAATAAAAGCCAAAAAAAAATAAAGTCATTCGATTATGAGACATTTCAAAGGACAGAAGACGGATATCACAACGGTGAATGCAGACACCTCGACTTGACGCCCAACTTTAAATTCTCCTTTACTGCGACCTTTTCTAAAAGGGTATTTTAGGCCGCTTTTCTGAAGGGTGTGTATGTACTTTAGATTTGCTCCTGAACTGCTGTTTTTTTCCCTGACGCTACACATTTTTAATTTTCTTTTTTTTAGATGTCAAGTAATATTTAAAATTGTTTTTTTTACCAATAAGTTTAAAATTGATTAAATGCAGATGGAATTGTTCCACGCATTATAAGACCTAAAATAAACATATGTTTCTCATTCATAAATTTTACATGTTATATAACTCTATGTGGGAGAAGGCTGCGTAGATTGGTTGGTTTGTAGCTGTTTGTTTGTTCTGCCAACAGGGTTGAGAGTTCGACCACGGCCCGCAACCTTGGGACCCTCTGATGAAACAGGGCGTCAAAACTTCCTGCTGTAATTAAAATCCACCTATATATATATAGGGTGCTGCACTAAAAAGATATATACCAACTTCTGAAAAATGCACTAGGTCTGTATTGGTAAAAAATTCTATCATTCCACAGCTCATTGAAAAAAAGGTAATTCTGTATTAAATGTATGTGAAAAGGCACCTTACAAAATATCTAAATGCGCAAATAAAATGAACACAAAACATTTTGCTGCCTTTTTATTTTGTCTTTTATTTTCAAAAAGCTAGCAAGTAAATGGTATGTAAGCATTTAACACTTGCAAATTTAATGCGTAAAATGTGAATATAAAAATTTAACACACTGTAATTCTATGCGTAAAACATAACTAAACATAAAACGTTGAATATTCTGGGGGGTTCTTTTGATAAAAAATAAAATATTTCTAAGATTTATACTAGATCTTTTCTTACAACAACACCAGCAACTCTGATGCTGATCACAGTGTGAATTTTAGAAACATTCAGTTCCCAAGACAAATGCTTTGTTGTTAGATCAATTACTCATGAGGAGTCATGGAATATCAATTATTTAAATTTACATGCCTAGATTGGAATTTTTAGAGTACAATGTGCTGCCATTTGGTAGTGTTTACTCAATTCAGGATTCAAACCTGTGACAAGACAAGTATTGCGCTGACGATGCACTCACGGTAACGACTGCTCGGAGCCATTTTGTTCTAAAAATAAATTATTTTATCACGCTTTTATCATATCTTTTTAATGTGATGTGATAATTCGAAAGACATTATAATTTTCAAAAATCAATACCCTATACTTAATTTTTTTGTTGGTCGATTTTGTGAGAATTTTACAAAATAAGTTACATCGGAATAGGGTGGTAGTTAGTTATCCGTCTAATTGTCGTGCTGGTAAATAAAGTTCCTGCTTTGAACAAAAAGTTTTGAGATAAAACTTAGTGCATTAAATGTAATTAAGAGTATATTTTACAGCATTTTCAACAGGTATAAAAATGGTTTACATATAAAATATTATTTTATAATTTTTAAAATTATTTTGCTTTCCTTAAAGATATAACCTCTGACAATAAAATTATATAAATGAAGTGAGAACGGCCAATCTGGAAGCACTGTCGAAAAAACAGCTACATATGTGTAGCGGCAGGTTTTCACCATCTGGCCCCACCGTTATTTAGTTGAGACTCATTTGTGTTCGGTAGAATACTGGTTTTACAAAGTGTCTGTACATAACGTTGGTTCTTAGATGAGAAAAGAAAAATGAAGGAACTAAAGATCAAATTAAAGTTTCTTTTTAAGCTTGGCAAAATACAAAATGAAACTTAGGCGATGCGGGTACGTGTGTATGAAAATCAAGCACTATGCAAAAGATTGTGTGTACTAATGGTTCACCCTTTTTCGAAAAGCAGTACAAATGTTTCTGAGAACCCCCATACCGAAACACTGATAACATCCATCAGTGGAGAAAACATTGAGAAGATGATGAAACTAATCACTAAAGATCGTCAATTAACTGTGCACATAATAGCTGATTTACCGTGAATTCGTGCGAAAAATCATTACCCAGAATTTAGTGATAAGAAAACCCCCTATTATCGATATTTACGATGTTCCCGACATCCAAGGAAATGTGATGAGGCCTTTTAACTCCATCCCAAACGAAGACTTCTTGCAAAGTTTCCAGGACATGTATTGCAGATCTCAGCAGTGTATGTTTCTGGGAAGTGAATGTTTCGAAGGACAGTAAGATAAATTTCGTTAGTATCTCATAAACGTTAATGTTTTGAATATTTTTTTTAAGAATCCTTAAAAATATCATTAACAACAACACAAAAGGAGATTAAAATGTATACTTATACCTATCGCTAACAATTTTATTAAAAGAATAGAGAAAATAAAGCATAAGGAAATAATGTTGCGTTTAGAATGATCGAGTGGATTTGGCATCGAACTTCAGCATCGTTTGCAAAATGTGGCCTTAATTTCGTTTCTGTTCATGCGGCATTGGAGAACTGCAACTGAAATTTGAGGGTTTGTGATGTTAATTATAAAGAATTATAATAAAAAAAACTGAAAAACATGCTTGTACAGTGAATCGAATTAAAAAGTAAAAAAATAACTCTTAATATAAGAATAAAATTATTAACGACAAAGTTAATGCCTTTGGGATAAAAGTGTGAGGTGTTCTATATTAATTGTTATAATTTCTGTCTAGTTTTATTCCAAAATGCTGAGTTAGTGTAAAAATATGGTAAGGAGCACACCACGCTTTTACCACAATGACATTAATTGTCTCTTTAATCATTTTATTCCAGTACTAGTAATTATTTTTTTACTTTTTAGTTCAATTAAACACAAAAGTGGTTTTTTAGTTTTTTTTTAAGTGTAAATTATTTTTCATTTTTTAGTTCGATCTACATTAAAAGCCTGTTTTTTTAGTTTTTAACAATATTTTTTTTGTTGAATTTATCCTTGAGTTTGATATTAGGAGCCGGAATTATGTGGTTGCTGGAAATAGACTTGCTCTTCAATGGATATTAATTAATGAGTCTGAAGTGTAATTATTCTTTCCGTTTATACGGGTCCTCGTACAAGCCCCATATCATTCCGTCTCTATAGATACAGATCTAACTAATACAAGTGTGTTAAGAAGAAATATTAAATGTCAATCGTATTATCACCTTTTAAACGTATTGCTATAATGTTAATCCGTATCATCAATTCTACACTTCTAGATGTATAAATATTCTTTAACGAATATAAAATATATTCATCAGTAAGAACATAAATTATTTATATTCACATGCACGAGTCTTTTTTTATTTCCTTTTTCAGAAGAATTAGGCACCCACCAAACCCTTTTCACAAAAAAACATACTTTTTTGTTTTGTTTTATTTGTATTAACCACAATACTATTCGCGATTTTAGGCTTGCTTCTTCATACTTTAGTACCCAAATCTTTAAATGGCTTATGAATTAGTCTCGAAATCTAAAAATGGTTTATGCAATTAGTCGCCAAATCTGGAAACGATATAATGAATTAGTTGTCAAATCTCGAAATCCATAAAACCCTTATTTATGAGTATAATGATCAGGACAATGAAACAAAATTATGAAATTATTGTATTGTCAACAATCCTTTAGAATTGTACGAAATTTCGAATTAATCTGATCTTTTAAAAAGGCTAAAAATCGCGAGTTCAAGGATTCCATTACATACAAGTGAAACTTATCAAAGTGGTTTAAAAAACGATAGGCAGTTTAAGTCTTCATTGTACCGGAATTCTATTCTTAAAGTAATAACTAATTTGAAAGAAATCATCTGCACTAGACAGCTTTTATTAAATAACACAACTAATCACTAACCATCGTCAATTAACTGGGCGCATGATAGCTGATGAATTGTAGAATAACCGTGATTCTGTGCGACAAATCGTTACCCAGAAATTAGTGATAAGAAAACGTATTATCGATATTAACGATATTCCTAACATCCAAAAGAAAGGTGACACGTCTTTTGAACTCCATCCCAAAAGAAGACTTCTTGCAAAGTATCCAGGATATGCATTGCAGATCTCAGAGGTGTATAGTTATAGGAAGTGAGTGTTACGAAGAGCAGTAAGGTAAATTTCGTTAATTTTTCATCTACGTTAATGTTACAGAACTGTTTAATGAACTTTATTATCAGAGAAGATAATTTACTAATTCTAAATGTATAGCCATTTTGAATTTTTTTAAGAATTACTAAAAACATCATTAACAAACACACACACACACAAAAGATTAAAATTTATCCTTATCTATCTCTATATATAAATGTTATTAGCAGAAGAGAGAAAATAAAAGATAAGGAAATAGTGTTGCGTCCAAACAGGATGACTGAGTGGTTTTGGCATTACAATTCTACATCGTTTACAAAATGTGGTCACTTCATCTCTGTTCGTGCGGTATTGGAGAATTACAATACTAAATAGAGGGTTTGTGACGCTAATTATAAAAAAATGATAGTCACTTTAAGACTTTATTTTACTGGAATTATATTTTAATGTAATAGCAAATTTTTAAAAAAAAATCTGCATTCGACAGTTTTTATACTGTCACACAACGCGGAGAAAATTTCTTGACTAGATAGCAAGGGGAAAATAAATACAAGAACGGTCAATTCATGTTTTCTAGAGTGTTTTATATTGTTCTGCCATAATAGCTTTGATTATATTCAATTGACATAACGAGAAACATTTTATAGCTTTACTTTTATCCGAAATCTAGCAAGAGAAACAAAAGCGCGTGGAATGTTTTGAAAAATTCAGCGAAAAAAAGCGAAAAAGTAACTGAAAAACTACATAATTGTAAGAAAAATAAGGCAAAATATGAAAAAAATAAATGAAATGAGGTCACCTAATTATCAGAAATGTGTGAAATGTGTTCTTTCAAAAATGACATCTGACAAATGCAAAGAATTAATGGCTATGAGTATATTATAATGGGAGGTCGCCGGTCCCCAAAGCTACAACTGCAGTTTTTACATTTGCCCTGTTTACTAGAAACGGAATTTGGTGGAATGCGTCTTTCTTATCCCACCTCTGAGGGCGAACCCTAGCAAAGTGTGACACGTTCCCACGCCTAGAAGGGGCATTGTACCCATAAAATATCGGGATATCGGGGTGTGTCATTAGAATTTGGGAGGCCGCCGGTCCCCACGTTTCAATTGCAGTTTTTACATTTGCCCTGTTTACAGGAAACGGATTTCTAAGGAATTTGGGGGTTCCTCAGGTCATCGGACTCTATTGCGGGCGAAACTGTATCCTTGCACATCTTGTTGGCCAATCGGAATTGTAAAATTTACCGCCAGAACTTTGAAGCGGATGATTTTCCGAGTGGTGCGGTCGCCCCTTTATAAGGGTTGGCGCGCGAATTCTCGGGGCTTTTTACTCCCTTTTACGACTGCCAAAAAAAAAACTCTCCAGCCGGGAAAAGCACTCGCTACCCGAGGTCATCCCCTCCGTCGCTCTCTCCCTCTTTCAAAGCTAAGTAGAATTTTGTTATGCGTCACTTTGTACATTAACTCAAATTTAATCTTATTGTTATTCAAAAAATATATTAAGTGTTAATTTAAAGAACGGCCTTTTAATTTAGTGTACTGTTTTATTGTCTTTAGATGATTTAGTGTTTAAATTTTTAACATAAGCTATGATGCGAAGTGTTAGGAGAACCTGGGTAATTGAAATTGGGTACATGGATAGGGTTATTCAATTAAGTTTAAACAAGCGTCGCATCAATTATTTGTTGTTTCTTATGCCACCTGATCTCAACTGCGTCAGATCCAGGTCTACGAAATTCCTCATAGCAAGGGGCTAGTTGCATACCTGTCGTTGGCTGTAGCACCATACAGGTGACACTATGATTTAGCTCAGCTCCACCCAAATTTTGAGGTAGAATAACCTGTAAGAGCCCTCCCCTTCTCTTCCCCTTCCACAACTTCGCTTGAATACTTTCGGCTTGAGTACCGCCATGCCACAAAGCCATCGTACATTTATAAGCATATATCCCTTCCCTACGATTCAGCTCCAGGCCCTACGCTACAGCAGTCAGCGTCGCTAACCACTGTACAGGATGGTGACGTATAAGTTGACAAAAAAGTAAGTTGTTATTTATATTAACACAAATCCCTTTACAAAATTATTCTTGTCTTATATTGATGTACTTTTTTATTTATATATATTTTTCTTTAAGATAATCTCAAAATACATGTTTTATGTGAATTATTTGCTTGATGTCGAACATTTTGAAAATGAAACCCAAAGACAGTTATCCTATTTACGTCTCTGCTGTTATTTTAATGGCCTGATTTCGAACAGAGCTTTTCGAGAATATGCATGACATAGTCAATAATTTAATATGCTAGATCTAGTGGGATATAAAAGACAGTTGTAGAGTCCTCTGAAGATTTCGGAATATATAATAGCGAAATTTTAAAATTATAAAACTCATGCTGTATCTCTTGCAAATGTGCGAAAAGAATTTTTAAAGTAAATATATTTTATCAGAGTAGAGAAGTAAACATATTTCATTAAATAGTATTATTAGGTTGATTGAGGGGGTAGAGTATTTTATGCAATCACTCTTGTAGTACCCGGCTACTGTTGGAGTAAGATTATGGAATGGTGGCACTATTCCTGTCGAATTTTCGAGAGGGGTTGCTGTTTTTGAGTGTTAAGTTGATTGACCCTCGAGCAGGGTGAGGAGGGGTTAACAACACTCCCCCCTCTTTTTCTTTGAAGCTCTGAGGCTTGACTGAATTTGGTGTTCAGGAAAGTGAGTGAATCTGATTGTAAACCGACGCATAGTGCGTGGTTTGCTGAACAAAGAATAGAATATCTTGGAAAAGGTTTTAACACGATGAACTGTTTTTTTTTATTTGAGAAGCTTTGGAAAGTAAGAGAGATCAGCGCACAGCGCATGGCCTGGAGTGTACTAGGAAGAGATATTTTCTTGGGAAAATTTTGAACACACACAATGAACAATGTTTGTTTGATTGTAGTGAGAATCTTTGAGAACTAGTTCAGAAAGTAATTAAGAAGCATGGCAAGTTTTAAAGAACAAGAAATGGCATAATGTTGAAAAACAATCTTTGAAATATAGCAAGTTTATACCTTTAAAATACGAATTATTTTTATCTTTAATTTTTAACCCTGTTCGGGTTATTAATACTATATTGACCACAATGGCATTGGGAAAAATAATAAAAAAACCACTCCCCCTGGAACGTAGACGGTACCCGTACGATCGTGGGTGTTAAACAGTTTTTGTGAAATCAGTACCTGTGAAAATTTACTTTTTTGTGTATAAGTTGATGATAGAAACACACTTAATTCAATACAAATTATTACAAATAGGAAAATTATTGATGTCAAATAAATCGTTTATTGAATTATTATTTATTTCCTGAGGAAATCTTTAAAACAGGTTTTAGTTTAAGATAGGCAGAAATATAAATTGCATTTCCCCCATCCTTTTCTTTTAACGGCATTCGTAGTTTTCTAATCAGAACTTGAAATGTCATCAACACATTGAAAATGATTGTACCTGTTAACCCTATTTATCCTGGAATGGCCAGAATAAAAGGCATGATATGTGAATCAGGTGAATCATTCATTCTTTTTGCCAGTGGAAGCACAGCACTGTTATCTTCATAAGTCAAAATGCTTTTTTTAGTAGGTGGAGGCATGTTAACGATTTAAATATCTCTAACTTGAACTTTAAGCGATCCATTTTGATTTTTGGAGGAATTATATTAGGTATGAATCTTTCTTGCACAGAAACCAAGAATTTGCATCAGCTAAAACAATGAAATGTGTGCGTTCAAAGAGCTTTGATAGTAAATAATGATCCAAAATTGTCTTTCTATTTGAAATATTCTATGTTTTTCTTACTCGCTCTCTTCCGAACTTAATTCTTCTTCTAGTACACGTGATTCATATGTTTTGTTTGCAGCATTGTTATCATCCAAGAGATCATTAAGTTCTGATCTAAATTAAATCTGATTTATTCTGGAATTGCAAAATTTCTTCTTCTGTGAGAATTGTTCTTCTATTTAGACACGTGAAAAGGGTTTTGATTAAAAGTTAGCACAGTATGAAAATAATAAAACATATCAGAAAACTTTATTATTTTTAAAAAAATGTTTAAACCACACCTTATCAACTCCCACAGGAAAAATACACATTTTTGGAGGGGTGGGAGAGATATGGTTGCAGATTTCTGTGGTAAGCCTTAAAATGCCATACCCCTCATCATCCAGAGAAAGAAAAAAGGGACTTGTCTGCGGCAACCCTAATTAAATATGTTTTTAATTATATAACAATAAATGTTGTCTTTATTTTTAAGCTTCGATCAATATTATTAAAACACAAAACAAAACACACATAGCAAGAACTTACCTTTAAAGCTGCTGTTACTCAACTAACGCCAACCAGTACGACCGTGCGGATGATGAAATCCTGAGTCCCACAAGCACCATTAATAGATTATAATTAATATTTTTTCATATTACAATTACTTAAACATTAATGCAAAACTTTGTATTGAAGCAATTAGAAATGTATCGAGAATTACCATCTTACGATAGATAAAAATAAATCGTGTTTTCGTTGCATTTGAAAATAAAGCTAGATTCGCCAGCTGAAAGTAAAACATGGACTACAACAACCACAATTTGATAAAAAGGGATACTTTATACTTTCTGCAAACATGCTCAATCGTTGGATTCAGAATTTCCTTACTTACGACTATTCCAGGAGCAAAAACGTATAACAATATCTTACCCGCACGATCTTGGGGGTTGAGTCTTAAAAAGTTATTAGCAGAATAAATATCAGAAGGCTTTATCACCTTCGGCGTTCAGACACAACTACCAGTGTCTAAAATACAAGTATGTAAATAGATTTTTCCCAAGTACTCGCTCGTCGTACTCAACAGCCGAAGTAATAATTAATCGATGGCAGATTCTTCACGACCTAATCAGTACTAATATTTGCTACTCAAAACAATACTGATGTAGCGTTTCGCTTATTTTATTCCTTTACCCAAAAGTGCTCTGTGTGGCGTGCTCATCTTACCAATCGGTGAAGGCGAGCCTATGACGTCACAAGTTTCGGAAGAGCGCCGGAGCTAAGCGACGCGAGGTAATTCTCTTCTCCCGGCGGCCGAAGTACGATGACGTTGATGGTTAATAAATAGTTTAGTTTTGATATAAATGGAGTCGATGTATCATTAAACCTTCTGAATGACTTTTCCTACCTAATTGTTTGAAGTAGAGCGCCCTCAACCGATCGCACCTCAACATTGGTGACCTAGGATTTCACGCTAAAAGTTCTATTCATCGACTTTCGTTTTAAATTCAGTTTCGATTTGAAATGGCTACTCAAGAAACAGCAGCTGTGGTTATTCCGCGGTTTATTCAACGCGATCCTGCTCTTTGGTTCTACATGATTGAATCAACATTCGAACTTGCCTCGCCAAAACCTATTACTGAAAGCAAGACGAAATATAACTATGCAGTCTCTCATTTACCTCCAGATATTGCGACAGTCGTTCGCGATGTTATAATCCAACCGGATATATCTGATCCCTACAGCGAACTGAAAGCTAAAATTATTGAGCGTTGCTCCGAAAATAAAACGCAGGAAATTCGTCGTTTGTTGGCCGGTGAGAGTCTCGGAGATCGAAAACCAAGTGAACTTCTCCGCATTATGAAAAGACGAGCTGAAAATCACAACATTGATGATTCTCTCTTTTTGAACTTTTCAATCAAGCCATGCCTGTTCCTGTGCAAACCATTTTGGCATCCATATCTCCGATTACTTCGGACAAGGCATCTGAGGTGGCGGATAGAATTCTCGCTATTTCTCCGCACGCAATCAACGCTGTTTCTGCAAGTGGAGCAAGCCCCTCATCAGTGACTGATCGTCGTTCTTCAACCGACATGCTTTTGGATGAAGTGAAAGCTTTGCGCAAGGAAGTTGCAGACCTTCGTCGATCTCGTAGTCAATTTCGGCACAACAACAACGTTCGTCGAAAGCGTTCGAATTCCTGTTCAAGTAAGCTCTGCTGGTACCACTTTCGTTTTCAAGCTAACGCCAAGAAATGCATTCCGCCCTGCTCCTTTACGGAAAACCCGACTCTGGGAGAGTAGAGGCGGCGGACTCTTCCTCTGGATTTACTTCTCGTCGTCTATTCATCAGGGACCATAATTCAGGTATTTGTTTTTAGTAGATTCTGGTAGCGACGCCAGCTTAATAGTCGCTAATAAAACAGAACAGAGATTTCCTGTTATTCAAACCTTTCGTGCAGCTAATGGTACTAACATAAATGTGTATGGACGAAAATCCATCACTGTTAATTTTGGTCTACGCAGAAATTTTACTTATTCATTTTATGTTTGTAATGTATCTAGTGCTATTATCGGTGCTGATTTTTTGTACCAATTTAATTTATCACCAGATTTACGACATAAGCGTCTTATTGATTGTGTAACTAATTTAAAAGTGCCTGCTAAATTAGGTATATGTTCCATTTTTTCTGTAAAATCTGTATATATGAATAATGTTTATGGCAAATTGTTATTGAAGTATCCTGAACTTACTAAGTTACCTGATATCAATCAACCTGTTAAACACAATACTATGCATTTTATAAATACTAAAGGTCCTCCAGTCGCAGCTAAACCAAGAAGGTTAGCTTCAGACAGGCTTAAAATTGCAAAAGCCGAATTCCAACATATGATTAAACTCAACCATATAAGACCGTCTAAAAGTGCATATGTATCACCTTTGCACAGGTTACCTAAAAATGATTCTATTGAGTGGAGACCAGTTGGGGATTATCATGCACTTAATGCACAGACCATAAAAGAAAAATATCCTATACCCTGCATTGCCGACTTCACTTCGGAATTATATGGTAAACAAATATTTAGTCATATTGACTTGATCAAAGCTTATCACCAAATTCCCATAAATCCATCTGACGTACACAAAACAGCAATATGCACCCCATTTGGCCTTTTCGAGAGTTTGCGGATACAATTTGGCCTCTGCAATGCCTCATCATCATTTAAACGTTTTATTGACGAGGTGACCAGGGACTTACCATTTGTCTATGCATTTGTTGATGATTTACTAGTAGCTTCAGATAATGAACCCCAGCACTTAGAACATTTAGAAATCTTATTCTCCAAACTTAAAGAATATGGCTTATGTATAAGCGTTGAGAAATGTCAATTTGGACAATCTACCTTTGAATTTCTTGGATTCAAGTTATCAGGGGAAGGAATCGAACCTTTACCTGATCGTGTAAAATGTATCCTAGAATTTCCTCAACCAACAACCTTGACCCAATTACGCCGTTATTTAGGTATTTTCAATTTTTATAGACGTTGCATTCCTAAAGCTGCAGACATACTAGAACCCCTTGTTAAATTTCTTGAAGGTCATAAAAACCGAAAGAAACATCCTCGTTTTCCAATGCTAACAATCCTTCTGAGCAATTACAATGGAACGATGCAGCAACTCTTTCCTTTAAGGCCTCAAAAGAATCAATCGCTAAAGCAACGCTTTTAAAGCATCCCATTTCAGGTGCTCAGTTAAGCTTATGGGTAGATGCTTCGAATGTAGCAGTTGGTGGCTCTTTAATGCAACTATCTAATGATCAATGGGAACCACTAGCCATTTACTCTTCCAAATTAAATAAATCTCAAAAGAATTGGTCCACTTATGACCGTGAGCTATTTTCTATTTATTCCTCTGTAAAGAAATTTAAACATATGCTATAGAAGGAAGAACTTTTGTCATTTATACTGATCAAAAACCCTTAACATATGCATTCCAGCAACACTCTGAAAAATGCAGTCCTCGACAGTTGCGCCATCTGGATTTTATTTCACAGTTTTCAACTGACATTCGTTATACTAAAGGTTCGGATAATACTGTTGCCGATGCCTTATCTCGAATGGAAATAGATGAAATATCGCCTACTGTAATAAATTTTAAAGAATTTGCTTCTGCTCAATCGGATGATGAGGAACTACAAAAAATTTTAAATTCCAATGATTCCTCTTTAGAAATCGAAAAACATTATTTCCCCCTTGAGGATGTTACTTTGTATTGCGATATGTCTCAAAAACAACCCCGACCTTTTGTTCCTAAAAGCATGCGGCAGCTAATTTTTAAAGCTCTTCATTTTTTTTCCCACCCAGGAATTTCAGCCTCCATCGATTTAATCGCCAAGCGATTTGTATGGCCAGGCATGCGCAAAGATATAAAAATTATGGTTCGCAGCTGTGTTAAATGCCAACGAGCCAAAGTGACACGGCATACAAAATCTCCCATTGGCACATTTGCTCTTCCGATGCACGCTTTGCACACATACACTTAAATTTTATAGGCCCTCTACCACCCTCCAACGGCAATCAATTTTGCATGACCATCATTGATAGATTTACTAGATGGCCTGAGGTGATACCAACGCCTGATATGACTGCGGAAACTACTGCTCGTGCTTTGATCCACGGATGGATTTCCAGGTTTGGATGTCCAACCACAATAACAACTGACCATGGTACAAACTTCGAATCTATTCTTTTCAGAGAACTGACCCGTATGTTAGGTTGTAATAGGATTCACAGTACCTCTTACCATCCGCAAGCAAATGACATCATTGAACGCCTTCATAGACACCTCAAAGGTGCACTAAAAGCTCACAATCATATTCAATGGACTGAACTGCTTCCAATAGTTCTATTAGGTATGCGTTCAGCGCTTAAGGACGATATTAACGCTACCTGTGCACAACTTGTTTATGGCACTACGTTACGATTACCTTCCGATCTTGTAACGAGTGATTCCATCAACCAAACGGCTAACTCCACTTATGTAACTAGTTTAATACAAACAATGAGATCCTTAAATCCTGTTTCTACAGCTCAACATGGCACACAAAATATTTATATCAACCCCTCATTGAAAACTTGTTCACATATATTCTTAAGATCTGACAAGGTTAATCCTCCATTAACACCACGTTATACTGGACCCCATTTGGTAATTAGCAGAAATGACAAAAACTTTATTATCGACTTAAACGGTAAGCAAAGTACTGTATCTATTGATCGCATTAAACCTGCTTATCTTCTGGCAGACGTTACTGATCATTCCGATCTCGTACAAACTCAAACAATTATTGAGAAACCTGTAACTGCTGCACCCAATCCTTCTATACCGTACACCACTAGATACGGCCATAAGGTCAGATTTCCCAAGAATTTAGTTACCGAATATATTATATAAACGCAAACTGTACTCTTGTAATTCATATTTTTTTTACATTTATATATATTATTTTTGTATCTTGCATATGTTATTCTCTATAATTTTGCATATATTGTTATTCTCTATAATTTTGCATATATTGCTATTCTCTATAATTTTGCATGTATTATTATTCTGTATACATTTGTATATAGTATTTTGTATACCACTGCATACTCAATTGCCGATTCTACATTCGGTCTAATTTCATCTTTGTGATAAGTCATATTTTATAAAGTGGCATTTTATTTTCTTATTTTATTAGTTTTCTTCGATTTCATTGTGGATATCGCATTACTTGAATACAGCCATGAACTGAAACCCAAGGGTGGCCGCATTTAGCATACGGTGCAGAAGTCCGATGCCATAACCACTCGGCCATACTGAACGCAACTTTCTTGTTTTAAATTGTCTTCTTACTCCCTCTATGATTAGTAATATAGTATGAATATTTTGTAGCAACAATTTTAGTTGGTAGTGGTGGGAGGTCGCTGGTCCCCAAAGTTACAATTGCATGTTTTTACATTTGCCCTGTTTACAGGAAACGGAATTTTGTGGAAGGAATGTGTTGTCTTGCCCCATCTCTGTAAACGAACTTTTAAGGGTTCATAGTTCTAGCGCCTGCAAGGTCCATTAGACCCATAAATAATTGGGGAGCGTCGGATGATTTTCCCGCACTTAAAAATGTCATTGACCGTGTGCGGTAACCTTGCGCTGACTCCGGACCAATCAAAAGAAATTAAGCGGACGAGGTAAAGAATCCTCTCTAGAATATTCGAGAAAACAGGACGCCAAATAAAAACGGGATGCACCCCGATTTTCGAGACTCACTCACACTTGGGACTCAGAGCAACAAATTTAATTTAGATCCAGGCCTTGAACTGGACTCCGCGGGACTTCAAGCGGCGACCATGCCACGCTCCTTTCTACCTTCCCTCTTTCAAAGCTAAGTAGAAATTTGTTATGCGTCAATTTGTACATTAACTCAAATTTAATCATGCTGTTACAATAAATTAAGTGTTAATTTAAAGAACTGCCTTTTAATTTAGTGTACTGTTTTTATTGTCTTTAGAGGATTTAGTGTTTAATTTTTAACTTAAGCTATGATGCAATGTGTCTGTCAAACCTGGGTATTATAAAATGGGTATAATGGAATTAATTAATCATTTAAGTTAAACTAGCGTCGCATCAGTAGATTTGTAATTCGATTGTCTAAATGATTCTTAAATCTACCAAAAAAATGTTTCAAAATATTAATTGTAGACAAGTAATATTAAAATATTAAATATTATTTTAATAAAATGATTGCCAAGCAATTTTTTTAAATATTAAAAAAAATGCAGAATTTTTTGTAGTTCCTTAGCATTTTGTAAAATACACAGCCACAGTTTTGATTTATTTTTAAGTTGTTATAAGGGTTTTGTTCATCAATTATTCAGAACAAATGTTAAATTCGAATTAAAAATCAATCTTTTTCCTTGTTGAATTTTTTGTTAATTTAAACTAGGAAAAAGTACAAAAAAATTTAAAATATGAACTTTAACGTTTTTGAAAACAATAACTAGTGCTCTTAGACCTAATTTCGTACTATTTTTAATATATATATAGAGAGAGAGATAGATAGATAGATATTAGCATCTACAAACATTTCAAGACTATAACTTAAATGGAATAAAAACACATGTTCAAAATCAAAAGTCTGAGAAAAATACATTTGAAACTTGTAAATCGTAAGATAAATCTAGTTACTCTGCAGTTCTAATTTTTACTATGTTGTTTTCCAACTTATACAATGCATTAAAACACTTCATTCATCATATGTACTTCAGAACATTTCTTTTAGTTGTAATTCAAAGTATGTTTTCTCATTATACAGAATAAATAGCATTTGTTTCGGTGAGAGATTATTCAGTATAATCTTAGCATTATATTTTCTCAAGAGCATTGAAACATAAAACACTTATACAAAATAGTTTTGATACAAAATTAGTTTTGAATGCAGATTTACATTAAAAAGATGTGTAGGCAAAATATCTTATTAATTCAAAGTTTTGAATCCGCGCATTTTATCAAGTTGAATTTTCCGTTCTCTAATTTTAAAAATAGTATATTGTAGTACTATACAGTAGTTTGATATATATACATCATTGTAATATACAGTTTCATCTGCAATGCTTGTTCATATTTAGAACCGTTATATTCCTAATCACTTTGAAGTACACTCACGAAAGTTGAAAATAGCGACCCAAGATGCTAATACTTAACTAAAACTTAGAGAGTTTGTGGAAAAAAACGCACATATAGGTCAGTAAGCAGTTTCTTAATTTTTTGAGTCTCCGAGTTGCTAAATTGGGTGATGAGCCGCAGCGAGAGAGTGTGATATCTGTCACTGTTCGGAGGCCTTAAAACAATGTCCGACACGTAGGAGAGTGTTTCAGCATCCAGGTTCGAAACCAAAGCAGAATACTTAGTATCATCACTGGAGATACCACTGAATGTGAAGGCATGGTCGCATTGCGCAATCCATAGACGAAAGTTCGATTTCCAAAACGGCGGTAGCCGCAACGCAATACGAGCGACTTCAACGGTTTCACTAGTCATATTGTTGAATAAACAGGAAGCGAAACGAATCTCCAAGCAGATGCTTCAAGTGGCCTTGAGGAAAAGGAGAAAAAAAATCTTTCGCTACACACACGTACTGATCATCCGTAGTAGAAGAATTTGTATTGCATTCGCCAGTAGAACAGAATAGCTTACGTGTTTTAAAGTCCAAAATGGGTCGCCACTGCCGCGTTGCGAGGTTAGACATTCTTCACTACAACACGATGGAATTAAATAACAATAAATTTTTATTAACTTTAAAGATAAAAGATTAAATGAGCAATTAAGAGGTAAGCTTCCAAAAACTACAACACATGGTAAACCGGGCACGCTACAAGAATAACAGATCAATTCAGCTCAGTTTTGGAGTCGTTTTGTTGAGCTGTAAGGTTGCTGCAGTATTGTTAGACATTTAAAAAAGTCGGATCCAAATTTTTATGATCTCCTTGTGTTGTTTTTCCAATCCCGTTCCATGATCTCAATGAAAGTAAGCACACCGATTCGAACCCGATCTTTTTTGAGTTTCGTGATTTGAGGTTGGCAGCAACTGCCATGCAAATCGAGCTAGTATTTAAACTCGGCTCATGTTAGTTTTTAGAAAAAGGAAGGAGAAACGGAAATATAAGAAGTATGTGAGTGGTTTAACTCTCAGAGGGAGAGAACAACTGGTTGGCAATGCAACTGCAGGTTGCATCACCATTTTAGATTAGAAATTAATTTTTCAATATTAGAAGACGGTTCGAATCGGATGTCACTGGTAATGTTACTTTTTGGACTTATTGATTTTATCGCTCCAGTAACGAGCGTAGTGACTTTATGATTGATTATTAAAGGCCAATTTTAAGAAACTGTTTTTCGTCTTCATGCCTCCTCGACACATAAATTTCACTGCTAGCTTTGCAAAATTTAAATTAGCTTACCAATAAGTGTAACAAATTTGGTTATGGGCCCAGTCCATGTACTGTGTCGAGACAGGCTAAGCAGTTGAACAAGTCCATGTACTGTGTCGAGGCAGGCTAAGCAGTTGAACCAGGCCATGAACTTTGTCTATTTAAATACTGTTCCAGTCTAGAACTATTTTTTATGAACTCTGTTGCTAGTACGCTAAATCGAGTAACAGATATGGAGTTTAACAACCAGATATCAGTGTTGACTCAAAACAACTGGAACACGTGGAAGCATGATATGCAAGTACTCTTAATGCATTATGGTTGCTGGCAGTTTATAGTACAGACCAAACCAGAGCAACCTGATGAAGAGGCAACATACAAGGAAAAATTAGATCTACAACTTCGTAAGGATAGATGTTATACGTTGATCTATACTAACATCAGTTCAGATTTGAAAAAATCTGATAACGGAAACAACTGACGGAGTAGCGGCATGGAAGATATTAAAAGATCACTTCGAACCAGTCACAAGAGCAAGGGTAATTCAACTATTAGATCAATTTTTTGGAACAAAATACCAACCAGGGGAAGATGTTGGAATCTTCATATCTCGTGTAAAGACAGCGGCAACCAGACTACAAGAAGCGGGTCATAAATTGGACGACCTGTACATAGGCTTTCAATTAATAAGGTGGCTTCCTCAGGAATTCCAGTCTACCGTGCAACAAATCTACAGATGGAAAGAAGAGGACTTCAGAGTTGTCAAAATTGAAACAGAGCTGATATTAGAAGCCAATCGTCTTCAGTTGATGAAACAAGATTTAGAGAAAGCGGAGAATGCTTACTTGAGCAGTTTCACTTCGAAGAAGTCGAAGACGTTACCTAGTGCTACGGCTGCAGCTCATGGAGATCCAAATGGCAATAATGATTACCAAAAGAAAAGTGGTAAGGTATTTAACTGTAAAACTATTAAAAATGTTAAACAATCTATTAAGACTATAGGTCCGTGTTATGTATGTAATAAGTACGGACATCTTAAAGTAAACTGTAAAGAGAAAAAGTCTCTACAAAAATCTCCTTCAACTGTAAATGAAACTTTTAACACAGAGTTTGATAAAGGTCTTTGGGTAATAGATACTGCTGCCACGAGTCATTTTTGTAATGACAAGAGTTTATTTCTAGATCTTAAACCGATAACTAACATGAAAATGTCGTTAGCAACGGGGGATAAAAGTTGTCCCGTAGAAGGAATCGGTACACTTAGATTTCGGGTAAAATATAAGGGGAGTTTTCATGAAATAACTTTGATTGATGTATTATTTAATCCTAAGTTGAGGAGAAATTTATTATCCGGTTCCAGATTAGAAAGTAAAGGTGCACATTTTGTGGGTACTAAAGGTAAAATTAATGTTTTTAATAAAGACTGGATAAAATTGTTCTCGGCGACACGCCATGAACATTTGTATTTTTAAGCCAGATCATTATATTATACCAAAGAGTAAAGAAATTAGTTTTTAGTGATGTAACCGCTAAAACAAAAAACGGATCAATAGAAATATGGCATCAACGCTTTTTGTCATGTTAATAACGATTACTTGGTAAAAACTAGTAAAAATGATAGTGTAAAGGTCTCCCACGCTTAAATGATAATGGTAAGACTCATTGTATACCGTGTAAATTAGCAAAGTCCAAGAGAGTGTCATTCAAAAAGACGGGGGCCGTAAGATCAAAACGTCCATTGGAATTGTTGCATATGGACCTCTGTGGTCCAATGCCAACTGAAAGCCAAGGAGGTAATAAATATTTCTTGAGTATAATTGACGATTATTCAAGAAAGGTGACTGTATTTCCCATCCGAAATAAATCTGACGTATTTCATACGTTTATAAGATTTCAGAAACGAGCAGAACGTTTTCTAAGTAGAAAGGTAATAGCAGTTAGAACTGATGGCGGACTAGAATTTTGTAATAAGGATATGGATAATTTCTTGACAGAACTGGGTATAAAGCATGAGGTAACAAATTCATATACGCCAGAAATGAATGGGGTCGCGGAGAGATTCAATTTGACCGCTCTAGATGGCATCAAAACATTGCTTAAGTCGAGTGAAGTTCCCCATAAGCTTTGGGGAGAAGCATTGCTTTGTTTCACTTATGCGTGGAATCGAATTTGTCACAAAGACAGTAACAAAACGCCTTTCGAAAAATATTCAGGTAGAAAACCATCGGTATTGCATCTAAAACCTTTTGGATGTTTGGCATACGCTGGTGTGCCAAAACAAATTAGAAAAAAATTCGATATGCGTGCGAAAATGGGAATTATGATGGGATACGCACAACGTACCAAGGGTTATAGGATATGGTTGATAGATGAAAATAAATTAGTCGAGACTATTAATGTAAGATTCGATGTAGATAAGAGGGGAATTAATTTTAGACAAAAAGTTAATAGTAACCTTGGATATAATTTAAACCTTCCTGATTATTATGATGATGAGGATGATTCCGATAGAGCAAAAAATTCATTAACGAGTCGTTTAGTTTCAAAGACAAGTACGGAAACGCCCTCAACATCTGAAAAACCAGATGTATCTTCCGATAATCATAGCTTGATCCCATGTACAGAGGTTAAGTGGATTCGAAATATAGGTAGGAAAGTAACTGGATCTAACGTATATTATAGTATAGAAGGGGAAGCAACCCGATTGAAATCTTTTAACGAAATAGAGATACTGTAAGAGGCATAATATTAAGTATGATCCTAGTTTATTTAATTTTAGAAAAGATAATACCGAATCCCAGGGATTTTCAGATTTGTCAGAGCAACAAGAAGCTCTTATGGTTGAAGTAACTATTCCTAACTGTTACAAACAGGCGATAAGATCCAGAGACGCATCTAAATGGCGTGATGCAATGGATAAAGAAATTAACGTAATGAAGGAACGTAAAGTTTGGGATTTAGTTGATCATCCGGATAATATAAAAATTTTAGAAAACCGTTGGGTTTATACCATTAAATATGATGAAAATAATAAAATTGTTAGATACAAGGCCCGCTTAGTTGCACGAGGTAACACACAATTACGAAGTGAGTCATTTGACGAGGTATTTCAAGAATACAAATTTTAACTTTCAAAAGTTAAATCATTAAAACTAAGATGTTATTCAGACTCAGATTTTGCTACAAATAGGGATGATCGAGTGTCAATGGGAGGGTTCATAACTTTTGTAGACGAAACTCCAATTTCATCGCGAACTTTCAAGCAAAAATCCGTTAGTCTGTCGACCATGGAAGCTGAGTATGTTAGTTTAACAGAAGCAGCTAAGGAATTCATTTGGCTAAAGAATGTAATTAATAATAAAAGTTTAAATTTGGATTTAAGTGAAAATGTAATGTTTTGTGATAATCAAGCTGCTATAAGTTTTTCAAAGTCACCGGTAAAAATTGTAGAACAAAACATATCGATGTTCGTTATCATTTTCTAAGGAATTTGATATACGACAAGGTTTTCCAAATTAAATATATAGGTACCAAAAATAATTTGGCGGACATTTTTACCAAACCCATGGTAAAGGAAAAATTGTTAGAATTTTGTAGAAAATTATTTCTTTTTAGAGAATAAGACTTTGTTTCTTTAAGATTAAAATATTAGTTTGTTTATTACAATAAAGATTGTGAATAAAATGTATTTTTGTGTTAAATTGTATAACATGTGATTATAGATTAAAATTTACTGATTTGTAAGAGATAATGGTGCGAGATTGGAAAAAGGGGCCGATTGTTAGACATTTAAAAAAGTCGGATCCAAATTTTTATGATCTCCTTGTGTTGTTTTTCCAATCCCGTTCCATGATCTCAATGAAAGTAAGCACACCGATTCGAACCCGATCTTTTTGAGTTTCGTGATTTGAGGTTGGCAGCAACTGCCATGCAAATCGAGCTAGTATTTAAACTCGGCTCATGTTAGTTTTTAAAAAGGAAGGAGAAACGGAAATATAAGAAGTATGTGAGTGGTTTAACTCTCAGAGGGAGAGAACAACTGGTTGGCAATGCAACTGCAGGTTGCATCACCATTTTAGATTTGGAAATTAATTTTTCAATATTAGAAGACGGTTCGAATCGGATGTCGCTGGTAATGTTACTTTTTGGACTTATTGATTTTATCGCTCCAGTAACGAGCGTAGTGACTTTATGATTGATTATTAAAGGCCAATTTTAAGAAACTGCTTTTCGTCTTCATGCCTCCTCGACACATAAATTTCACTGCTAGCTTTGCAAAATTTAAATTAGCTTACCAATAAGTGTAACAAGTATTATTTTTCATACTAATTATTTTTTTAAAATAGAGTTTGAAATAATAATGATAATAATTAATTTGTTAAATATATATAAGATTACTTCAAAAAATAAAACTTTATTATACATTTCAGTAAATATAAGCCAAAGAAGTTAACTTCTAATGCGTGTTCACACTGTGATACACGCTTTCTATTTTTTAAATACTTACAAGGGGAGAGCACGACTACGGAAATTCATTTGGAGACGAGATTTTGCGTAACAGTAGTACTGTTATAGGTATTCAAACCCCAATGCAATTTCGTCGAATGGCCAGTCTATTCCTATAAAACAACGTTTGAAATTCACACTAAAGCTTATATACATGTTTTTTTCTTCCATGTACAACGTCGCCGCGACGTGGTCGGCAGCGTATCGGGTTACCATGCAGTGGACCGCGGTTCTATTCCCGTAAGTGCCAATTGCGTTATTATTTTTTGTCCAATTTATTTTATTATTTATTTTCAGAATTAAATAATTTTATTTTTTAAAAAAGATGCATTGGTTTTTAAATGATATTATATATAATTATAGTAACTATTTCACTTTTTAAAACACAAAAACAACTAATATATGGTATAACTGCAATCATTATAATCTAATTAATTGTATTTTTAAAATTATTCCGTATACCTAAATGGCCATAAAATTTTACTTCCGCTTTTAACAAAACGATTTTTTCAAGATAAAGGCAGCTGTTTTTAAAGAGCAGGGGTTATACTTTTAAGAACAAAAAATTCTTTTAGAAACAAGGAATGCTCCAATAAAAGGAGAAATTAGTCAATGTGTTTTTTAGAGGTATAGAAATTTAAATTGCAATAAAACAACGCTGTATTATTCGATTGACATGATTTCTTTTACTCGAAAGATAATCTTGTGGCATTACATTTTAAATATGATTTCTGGCATATGACTGCCATGGCTGGCTCGGATGTAGTCCAAACTGGACATCCAATTTTCGATGACTTTTTCCAACATTTGTGGCCGTATATCGGCAATAACACGGCGAATGTTGTCTTCCAAATAGTCAAGCGTTTTTCACTTATCCGTATAGACCAATGACTTTACATAGCCCCACAGAAAAAAGTCTAGCGGTGTTAAATCAAAAGATCTTGGAGGCCATTTCACAGGTCCAAAACGTGAAATTAGGCGGTCACCAAACGTGTCTTTCAATAAATCGATTGTGGCACGAGCTGTGTGACATGTTGCGCCGTCTTGTTGGAACCACAGCTCCTGGACATCATGATTGCTCATTTCAGGAATGAAAAAGTTTGTAATCATGGATCTATACCGATCACCATTGACTGTAACATTATGGCCTTCATCGTTTTTGAAGAAGTACGGACCAATGATTCCACCAGCCCATAAAGCGCACTAAAAAGTCAGTTATTCTGGATGTAACGGTGTTTCGACATACACTTGTGGATTAGCTTCACTCCCAATGCGGCAGTTTTGTTTGTTGACGTAGCCATTGTACCAGAAGTGCGCTTCATCGCTAAACTAAATTCGCTTATGAAAATCGGGAACAACGGCAATGTCGTTTTGGGCCCATTCGACGAATCTACGCCTTGCTTCATGATCGTTTTGATGAATTGCCAAACCAAACTGATAATAAATCACTTGACAGCTGTTATATCGGTCGCCATCTTGGAAAGTAATGCCAACTTAAACTTCTATACCTGAAAATAATACTTTTTATAACGGAGAGATATTTTGATTTACAATACAACTTTGTTACTTTATTACTGGATTTTTAAGAGAGTTTGTAGTGTTTCAATAGATATTATTTTACATAGATCACATATAAAATAAATTGTTTAAATATTTTAAATTGCAGATGTCGGTGAATAAAGATATTCTTTTTCATGATAATTATCACTCAGGTTTTTTATATAATAAAAAAAATATGTAAGACACAGTTAACTTTTTACTTATATTTATTTAACTTTATTTATAATAATTTAATTTATTCTTAGTTTTAATTACATTTATTTAATTTTATTATTTATTATTAAATTTATTTTCACTTTTTACTTATAAATATTATCATAACAATTAGTTGATTTGTGTTTTAAAAAATTAAAGTAGTTACTCTAATCTTATAATTATATAGAAAATCATTTAAACAATCAATGAATCTTTTTAAAAAAAAAAAATATTTAATTCTGAAAATATGTAATAAAATAAATAGAAGAGAAAAAATAAAAACAAAGATGGTGCTCGGGGGAATAGAACCCCGGTCAAATAGATAGTAATCAGATACGCTGACGATCACGCCACGGCGACATTGCCTGAGAGAGAAAATAACTTGTATATAAGCTTATTATGAATTTCGAGCACTAATTTCTTGGAATTAACTGAACAGTTGACGGAATTTCATTGTGGTTTGAATACCCTATAGCAGTACTAATGTTACACAAAGTCTCGTCCCCAAATGAATTTCCTTTAGTCGTGCCCCCTCTTTGTCAGTAAAAATATATTCTCTCGTTCAACCATATCTTATTTTATTCCTTTTGTACACTGCTGGCCACCGTGAATGCAACACCCGGAAGGAAGCATGGAAATAACATGAGATTTACAACATGTATTAGTGGAGGTAAGATATGCAAATAATTAGAATTTCAGCGCAGACACATATCACGAGGACCTTTGACGCCAACTCAAAGCGCTATTTAAGGCTTGGAGATTTGGACGATTTCAAGTTCGGCAATTCTGTTTTTCTTATGTTTTTTTCAAAAAACGATCAGTTATGTCTCGTAGAAAACAGAGATCAGCTTTTGATCAAGTATCCGAGGTCGACAGAGGACGGATAGTGGCCTACCGAGATTGTGGATTATCTTTCAGGGAAATCGGTAGTCGTAATGGACGAAACCAAACAACTGTAATGCGGATATGTGACCGTTGGATGCCGGAGGCTACAACGGACCGACGTGGTCTATCACATCCACCTCAGTGCACCACTTTACGTGAGGAGAGGCAAATTGTGAGCATGGTAGTGACGGATCACTCAGTCGCATCACAAACCGTATGACAACACATTGAGACTGTAACGCATCATTCAGTATCTGCGCGTACCTTTTGACGCCGTTTACAGCAGAGTGGTCTGTCCGTAAGACCCCCATTGCTTGGTATACCCTTGACGCAGAACCTCAGACGTCTCCACGCTGAAAGAGGATGTCGGCGTCAGAATGGAATAAAGTTGTCTTTACTGACGAGTCACGCAACTTTCTGCAACACCACGATGGTCGGTTTCGAGTGTGGAGACACCGTGGAGAGAGGATGCTGAACAGCTGCGTTACGCACCGCAAAACTGGTTCTGCACCGGGTGTTATGGTATTGGGCGGTATTGAATATCACTCTCGCACTCCTCTAGTACGCATTGCTGGTAATTTAAACAGCCAACGCTACATCACTGAGCTCTTGGAGCCAGTTGTCCTTCCTTACATTCAGAGATTGGTCACAGCCATATTTCAACAGGATAATGCATGACCACACCTGGCACACATTGTCCAGAGGTTCTTCGTCAGTCACCAGATCGAACTGTTTTCCTGGACGGCTCGCTGTCCAGATGTTTCACCAATATAAGACATATGGTCAATGGTTGCTCAACGATTGACCCAGATCACACCCCCAGCTGCTACACCAGATCAACTTTGGCAAGGTGTGGAAGCTGCGTGGTCTGCTGTACCCCAAAGATACTGTCAGTCGCAAGACTGGCTTCGCACCGTTACTTCCC
>BMAU01007402.1:0-67374 GCA_019973935.1 Trichonephila clavipes | reverse complement strand
GTTGGTCAACAGATTACATTAAAAGCTATGCCCTAAATTTTAAATTAAATTGAAGTCTAACTATAAAAAATTATAATTAAAATTATTTAAAAGTTACGATTAAAAGATCTGATGATGTCAAAAAAAAGTCGTATTTTTCCCATTCTAGACTTCGGGCTCGTTTCCCTGTTATGTAGCATCTGGTTTTGCGAGGCATCTTATTCATGTTCTCAACGTCTAGTGTCTTAATGACAGCGCCCCAAACCAGACATGCGCAAAAGAGATGCATCGAATCTCCATCTATCAACAAACTAGCGAAAAGTGCCTTTTACCACAACACGTCGTTCCTGAGCTCTTCTGGACCTCCAGCCGACTCTAAAAATGTAAAAACAGAACAAAAGCAGAATAACTGAAATGAAGGATTTGAGCAATGAATGTATTACAGTTTTCTGGTCTTTTATTTGTTTTTAAGTTTTCAACATTATTTTTTAATTGCACTGTATAAACTCGTTCTTGCGTGTCTTCTACGTCCGTCATCCTTTTTGGTTTGTTTTTAAATCTTCTACTACTTCGTTTTTATGTGTGATGGTCTTGCACTAATCTAGAAAATCGTTTAATCGCTTAAGGACTTTTGCACAGATTCAAAAAAACCTACGGACCCAACGGTCAATCGGATAACCATGAATTTTGCATAGGCTCCCCCCACACTAAATCAAAACGGCCAATCCAAACTGTGCTTAAGTAGTATAAGATTCAAAGCTTGCTCAAACTTATACGATCGATGAATTACGTTTTATTTCTTCATTAGTCTCTAAAATCGTAAAAAAATAAGAGACGCTGTTCAGTATCAGGAAATCGACATACGGAGACTACAATTGGATTAACACAACCTTTAAATAGGCTACCACCAGTTGGATCAGAAAGACAATTCGAAAGGGTATTGCAGTAAAAAGATTAAAAATTAAAAATAAAAAATCTAAAAATTACCATCTTGTTACTTATTCAATTGCCAATGTGTGATCCAGTCAACTACTATCTTGATATCCATTACTTCCTAATGACATTTTATGTTAGCCTCTAACTCGTTTTCATATATTATCACACATGTGTCTTATAATCTTTTAACTATACTAAGAGAAAGCAATGGGTTCATTAAGGGGAGTTGGAAACCTCTCTCTCTCTCTCTATACTGACAATGTTAACTTGGCTAATTTCGATGTACCTTTTCTCAAAATCTGTTTTATGTACATGCTTGAAATTTTTCATACTATTAAAGTACGCCTCTCTCATTATACTAAAATGAGCTTTTAGCTAATTTTGAATTTTTTAATAAATTATGAAATATTTGATCAAGCATTGCGAAATTTGACCCATTTTTTACTTAAAAAATTTGTAAAAATTAAATTTTTGAGTTTTTTACAAAAAGCTCATTTTAGTATATATTAGACATCATTATAAATAATTCATAAAAAATTTACATACCTGTGAACAGTAGTTTTTCAGAAAAGATACATCGCACATTAAAATTTACATTTTGAGATAAATTTATTTTAATGTTTACAGTGAGACTTCTAATAGGCTAGGAAATAAAAAAATAAAAGGTTCAATTTCAAATAAAAGATACATGTTTTGGTTTATATCAGTCGTTACACTTTTAAGCAAAAATAAAGTAATTTGTTTACAATTTTCGCCATTAAAATGGGTGTGACCCAAATTCAACGATTATTTAAAAATACGTTTTAAGGGCTTCTAAATACCCTAGAGGTTAAAGTAAGGTATTTTTAAAAAGGTTAAAATCTATACAATTTGAAACTGTAAAAATCTCAAATTGTCAACAAAAAAAAGATTTTAGCTTTCCAACACCCCTTAACAATAAGGATGAACGAGTTCCACTATAATTTCTCTGCTGAAAATGACCTATATAAAAAATAATTTAAAGCGTGAAAATCAGAAACAGGGTGTCTCGTAAATCACCCTCAAATTCTACACAGCTAGATTTAATGCTGGTAATCTATAAAAAGTCCTTGTGAACTGTACTCGTACGATTCTTATTTAACGAGAAATATTCGAAAAACAAATTATACCAGTGCAAGGAATAAACACCGTATTAGGCACAAGAACAGATGTATTTACAAATTCTTATAAAGACAGATAACCAAAGTGTCCATCGTACATATTTTTGTGGGCTGGAGATATGCTTGGAATGAATAAGTTCAATCGTCGCAGTAGCGATGTATCGACTTCTGAGTCGACCCGTATCGATATTAACTACTTCTTGATACTGCAATTCCTTAAAAATAGCACTTTGGGCGAAAAATTAACGCTGTTGAAATCTGGTGATCTGATGGACATAGAATCGGACACACATGTCCGATCGAGTGTGTCATATACAGCTAATACGTACAGAGGGAAAAGAAAGCAAATTCCATTGTTCAACAGTCTTGGACGTATGCTCATGCTCTTTCGAGGCCGCAAACAAAATCATTTAAAGTTTAAAAATGATTCCTTATAAACAACAGTTATTTTCACCCATTTACCAAAACTTTTTTAAAAATCTTTGAAAGAATTTTTCTTGTACGAATTTTGTTTGCTTTTGAATATAAGAAATAACTTACATCTTCATCGCTCCTTATGAATTATACACATTGAAGACGTCTGGAATGCAATATACATTACATTTAAAAAAATAAGGACGAAATTTTTCGGGCAATACTATTAGAGATTAAGAGTTTATATCACTCAATATATATATATATATATATATATATATATATATATATATATATATATATATATATATATATCAATGGCCTTTTTTTAGAAATGTCTTAAAATATGTATCAACGGCAAAATAGTTTAATTTAGTCATACATCTCTTATATAAAGGTTCTTAATAGATTCATGAATAAACCCATTTTCTTTGGACAAATATATTATTAAAGTTTAACCTTGCAAAGTTCTATTGCGGGAAATTAGGATAATTTTTTTGTATAGAATAATTAATATTATGTTATCTGGTTACCAAATCCTACTTCTGTGTACCATTACATGTCTAGGCATAGGGCCAAACGAAAACTAGATATTTTGATTATGAAAAGAATGAATGTTTCAGCTTTGAATAAATTGTATGGTTTTGGGGGTTTAGCGATCATTTACAATAATGAGATCATAGAAAGAAACTAATTTTATACAGTTTTTATACAGTTATATAGTTTGCAGTACACTTAATTTTATGTGTCTTATAAGTACAGAAATAGTTACCTGAGGTACTAAAACTTGACCATATTATACAAAACACAACTCTAAAAACTGCATTCTGTTTTTTCAAAGAAGCAAAAACATTATGTTTTTAAAACAAAATCGTCCTGAAATTCGATCTAAAAAGTAAAACGTTTATAAAAAATTATAATTTAAAACTTCAAGGACAGATATTTTTTTGTATAAAGTTTAATTATCTCTAAGAAAAAGCGTTTAGATAAAGACATTAATACCGTTTTAAATGTAGCTTACTGTTTGTTATACATTTAAATGTGTTAATGCTTAAAGATAATACATATCTGCACACTCTGTCTTTTCCTGACCAAAGTAAGTCGCACGAAAGTTCACATCACTTTAGAGCATAAGTCTTTTTTATTGAGAGATTTTCCTGTTTCATTTTGAAATTAAAATAAATTATGGTCAGCTTAAGAAACAGATAATCTGTTATAAAAATTGAATGCGCAAACATCATTGTGGAATGGAAGTTCTAAATTCGGTAGATATACATAAACAACATATTTGAATATTACAAATGTTGATATTTAGTTAAATATTCTTATTCTTAAAGTATTTTTGTAAATTTAAACATTCTAAATGATTTGTAAAATATAAAAGTAAGAAACATAAGATTTATTACATATTTCGATTTTTGTATAGGTTTGTAAAGATTTAAAACACTCCTTAGAATTTTTATGTCAACATTAACAAGTTATAAAGTATGTTAAAGCAACTTTAATTTTTTTTCCGAAAATTTATTCAGAAATTTCAATTTAATTTTTTTTTATTATAGAAAAAAATTCGTATGTTGTGTAACTGAACTATCTGGTTCCTTTTTCGAAAACGTTTCCTTTTAAAAATCAAAATTGTACAAAACCTTCAGAGATTAGGTTTCTAATTTTTTTTTTGTGAAAGATGGAAAGAATGTACATTTACTTTAGTAATTATTAGCTAACAAAACTGTACCTTGAAATGTGTACTAATATCATATTGAGAATCCATTTGTAAGGCATCTGGAAGAGAAAGATAAGAAAATGTAAGAAACTGATGTGCCCAGGATGGTCGAGTGGTTATGACATCGGACGTTTTAATCGTTTGCAAAATGCGGCCACTACTTGCTATCAGTTTTGGTGCTTTGTTACAAAAATATAGTATCAAATATAGAAGTATTCAATCATAAAAAAATTTAAAAGTCGTTAAAATTTGGTGCTTTTCCGCAGATAGCAGACTGTCTTAATTCGGCAATTGCAGTAGCCATCACAAGATGGCAGGCATTACATCCTCCGTTATTGCTATAATGTGTGATTGAACCTCATTATACACATTCCATGTGAGTGCCGCAAATGTGGTGGTAATACTATTGACTGTTGTGCAATTAGGCTCGTTTACGGCTCCTGAAGCATATATCTTTACTTGATACGGTAACTTATATATATATATATATATATATATATATATATATATATATATATATATATATATGAATTGTTTTCGTTTTTAGAAATTAGGGAATTATTTTTCAATGTAAATTGAAAAATGTAATTTGATTAATTGAATGTGTTAATTTGATTAAAATGCTTCACATGTTGATGAAATTGCTCTTTTACATTACCATAAAAAAAGCTTGTTATTCAAGCGCAAATTTTGCTATGTAATGATATTTTTATAAGTAGGCAAAAAATAAATGTATAGTGTATTAAAAAGTTACAAATAAAATGAACTCAGAACGTTTATTATGATTTTATGAAGCCCTTTATTTTCAAAATGTACTTTATTAAATCGTCGGCTTGCTTATCAGAATGTGCTATTCATTTTTGGGGTGCTAATGTGATATAAGAGTGCCTCACGCGAAGTTCTTGTTAATGGCCTCAAAGATGGGCGATAACATAACTACAGGATGTCTCTGAATGCCATGTACAAACTTGGATGGGAGGTAGATAACATTCTAAAGATCCCTAAGTACATAGGAATCATGGCTGAAAACGTAATCCTAAACAGATGAAAAAAACACAAGACAGTAAGGCCACCACAGAGCGTTTAATGTAAAACGCTTTATTACACATAAAAATGATAATTGATATTAAAAAAATGTGTGTCGGTTTTGACGTACGACTGGAGTTTACTCCTTAAGTATGGTTGTATTTTATTTTGTTGTAAGAAAAAATGGTCACAATAATTTTTTCTATATAAAATTTCTTTTTTGAACGGTAAGAGGTGGAGCCGATTCGAAGTACTGAACCCGTGATCTACGTATGCGAAGCTCATCAACATAACCATTACACAAATGGATCACTCCTTTCCAAAGGCTGTAACTGGCTTATTAATTTACCGCTAAAGTACTCAAGTACCTGTTTCTCCCAACGACTATTTCACATGCACAGAACACATCATACATCCTTTTTGTGTTAACGCTTCTGCAAATTTCACTCCTCATAATATTTCCACACTAGAGGATTTATAGGAAAAACGATTCTTAAGGAGTAAACTCCTAAAAGTAAGACATAAAAGCATTACAAAAGGTGTTTGAAACCACGCTCTTTGTCATGTATGCACTCACAACAGTGTAGAGTAAATAAGATGATCTGAGATTTCAAGCCACAGGACCACCACACCCGATTCATCTGTTTTGAAGTGTCCGGTCCCAAATGGTCAAGATCAATCCCTTAACAAATGAGATTGTGCTCGGTCCCGTTGAAACAACGTGCGGCGTAGAACAGTTGCGGAGACATCGGTAAGCAATTACAAAAGTACCTCCTGCAGCATGGCTAGGATGCATGGGCGGAGTAAGCTATCTCTCATGATACCCTGCCACACATTATCAGTGAAACGTTGTGCGACACGTGGTCGGGTACTGTGTTGGTTGCTTAAAGCTTACAAGCTTGCATTGTGCATATTGAACATCCCTTCACGTGAAAAGATTTCTTCATCAAAGAACAACACGGAACTTGCGAGGAGCACTTTGGTTAACAAAACCACGTGTAAACGCGATACATCATGACTGATCATCTGGCTATAGTAAGTGCACTCTCTCTGTGCAGGAAATGGATGTAATTCCCCCCTTTGCAGTACACAATGGTCAGATCTTTCTGTTACAATGGCAAGTGGCCGTACAATGGTACCGGGATTTCAGTCCACAGCATGCAACACACCCTCTTTCACTATGGGTGTTTGTGCAGCTCAAGTCCACCCAGTACCTTCAATCGTTGTTCTGAAATATCGATTTTTCCGCCAAGTTCTGATGCACCTGAAAAGTTTTGATGATTTAGTTGCTGCCTGGCTACGTATCTTTTTCTATTCAACCGAACAGCAGCATCTCCATTTCCATTGGTTATGCGGTAGATGAAGTGGATATCCACCAACTCGGTGTTTGAATAATTATTTATGTTAATCGTATGCTGTCTGTGTCTGAGGCGAGAAAAACATACTCGTGCCGACCTTGCGAGTTTGCGTATAGCACCAACTATCGCTTTCCGCCCATGCTTCCCTGTGAAATTTTGGCTCTTCACGATGTTTTCTATCTCCCCTCTAAGGTTGAACACAACATTCGGGGACAACCTGTATATGGTTAACTTGATTTTTTTCATCGAAACCAATGTGGTTGCCATGTTGATAACGTATGTTAGAGTAAATGATCATTGATTTTTTTTTCAGTGGTAACCTATTAATTTCAGACGATTTTAATTCGTTTTCTTAAAAAAAATTAAACAATTCGATTAAATGTGTTCTTCAAGCTACTATTTCATTCTTCTTTTGGATTTTTTTTTAATATGAATGTCTCTAATATTATTGGTGAGTATCAGGTATACAGTATAATTCCCTTTATGCATAGAAAAAGAGTTTTATGTTGTTGCAAACAATTTACGCATTAAATTTGCGAATAAACAACTAGAATATATTATAAGCATGATAAAACCATTATAAGCGAGGAAAAGAAAAAAGAAAAGTAAAAAAACAAAGGACGCTCTTCAGGATGGCCAAGTGGTTAAGTCATCCAACTTCTGAATATAATGCAAAATATAGACATTTCTTAGTTTTAGTTAACGTAGTTTTGTGGTTTTGCCAAAAGAATTTTACAATTCTGAATCACAGTTAAAATGAATTAAAGCCAAAAAAAAAAAAAAAAAAAAATAAAGTCATTCGATTATGAGACATTTCAAAGGACAGAAGACGGATATCACAACGGTGAATGCAGACACCTCGACTTGACGCCCAACTTTAAATTCTCCTTTACTGCGACCTTTTCTAAAAGGGTATTTTAGGCCGCTTTTCTGAAGGGTGTGTATGTACTTTAGATTTGCTCCTGAACTGCTGTTTTTTTCCCTGACGCTACACATTTTTAAATTTCTTTTTTTTTAGATGTCAAGGAATATTTAAAATTGTTTTTTTTACCAATAAGTTTAAAATTGATTAAATGGAGATGGAATTGTTCCACGCATTATAAGACCGTAAAATAAACATATGTTTCTCATTCATAAATTTTACATGTTATATAACTCTACGTGGGAGAAGGCTGAGTAGATTGGTTGGTTTGTAGCTGTTTGTTCTGCCAACAGGGTTGAGAGTTCGACCACGGCCCACAACCTTGGGACCCTCTGATGAAACAGGGCGTCAAAACTTCCTGCTGTAATTAAAATCCACCTATATATATATATATATAGGGTGCTGCACTAAAAAGATATATACCAACTTCTGAAAAATGAACAATGTGCTGCCATTTGGTAGTGTTTATTCAATTCAGGATTCAAACCTGTGACAAGACAAGTATTGCGCTGACGATGCACTCACGGTAACGACTGCTCGGTGCCATTTTGTTCTAAAAATAAATTATTTTATCACGCTTTTATCATGTCTTTTTAATGTGATGTGACAATTCGAAAGACATTATAATTTTCAAAAATCAATACCCTATACTTAATTTTTTTTGTTGGTCGATTTTGTGAGAATTTTACAAAATAAGTTACATCGGAATAGGGTGGTAGTTAGTTATCCGTCTAATTGTAGTGCTGGTAAATAAAGTTCCTGCTTTGAACAAAACGTTTTGAGATAAAACTTAGTGCATTAAATGTAATTAAGAGTATATTTTACAGCATTTTCAACAGGTATAAAAATGGTTTACATATAAAATATTATTTTATAATTTTTAAAATTATTTTGCTTTCCTTAAAGATATAACCTCTGACAATAAAGTTCTATGAATGAAGTGAGAACGGCCAATCTGGAAGCACTGTTGAAAAAACAGCTACATATGTGTAGCGGCAGGTTTTCACCATCTGCCCCCACCGTTATTTAGTTGAGACTCATTTGTGTTCGGTAGAATACTGGTTTTACAAAGTGCCTGTACATAACGTTAGTTCTTAGATGAGAAAAGAAAAATGAAGGAACTAAAGATCAAATTAAAGTTTCTTTTTAAGCTTGGCAAAATACAAAATGAAACTTATGCGATGCTGGTACGTGTGTATGAAAATCAAGCACTATGCAAAAGAGTGTGTGTAATAATGGTTCACCCTTTTTCGAAAAGCAGTACAAATGTTTCTGAGAACCCCCATACCGAAACACTGATAACATCCATCAGTGGAGAAAACATTGAGAAGATGATGAAACTAATCACTAAATATCGTCAATTAACTGTGCACATAATAGCTGATTAACCGTGAATTCGAGCAAAAAATCATTACCCAGAATTTGGTGATAAGAATAACCCCTATTATCGATATTTACGATGTTCCCGACATCCAAGGAAATGTGATGAGGTTTTTTAACTCCATCCCAAACGAAGACTTCTTGCAAAGTTTCCAGGACATGTATTGCAGATCTCAGCAGTGTATGTTTCTGGGAAGTGACTGTTTCGAAGGGCAGTATGATAAATTTCGTTAGTATCTCATAAACGTTAATGTTACAGGTTTATTAATTTACTTTTTCTAAATGTGCGGCCATTTTGAATATTTTTTTAAGAATCCTTAAAAATATCATTAACAACAACAAAAAAGGAGATTAAAATGTATCCTTATACCTATCGCTAACAATTTTATTAAAAGAATAGAGAAAATAAAGCATAAGGAAATAATGTTGCGATTAGAATGATCGAGTGGATTTGGCATCGAACTTCAGCATCGTTTGCAAAATGTGGCCTTAATTTCGTTTCTGTTCATGCGGCATTGGAGAACTGCAACTGAAATTTGAGGGTTTGTGATGTTAATTATAAAGAATTATAATAAAAAAAAACTGAAAAACATGCTTGTACAGTGAATCGAATTAAAAAGTAAAAAAATAACTCTTAATATAAGAATAAAATGATTAAAGACAAAGTTAATGCCTTTGGGATAAAAGCGTGAGGTGTTCTATATTAATTGTTATAATTTCTGTCTAGTTTTATTCCAAAATGTTGAGTTAGTGTAAAAATATGGTTAAGAGCACACCACGCTTTTACCACAATGACATTAATTGTCTCTTTAATCATTTTATTCCAGTACTAGTAATTATTTTTTTACTTTTTAGTTCAATTAAACCTAAAAGTGGTTTTTTATTTTTTTTAAGTGTAAATTATTTTTCATTTTTTTAGTTCGATCTACATTAAAAGCCTGTTTTTTTAGTTTTTAACAATATTTTTTTTGTTGAATTTATCCTTGAGTTTGATATTAGGAACCGGAATTATGTGGTTGCTGGAAATAGACTTGCTCCTCAATGGATATTAATTAATGAGTCTGAAGTGTAATTATTCTTTCCGATTACGGGTACTCGTATAAACCCATATCATTCCGTCTCTATAGATACAGATCTAACTAATACAAGTGTGTTAAGAAGAAATATTAAATGTCAATCGTATTATCACCTTTTAAACGTATTGCTATAATGTTAATCCGTATCATGAATTCTACACTTCTAGATGTATAAATATTCCTTAACGAAAATAAAATATATTCAGCAGTAAGAACATAAATTATTTATATTCACATGCACGAGTCTTTTTTTTATCTCCTTTTTCAGAAGAATTAGGCACCCACCAAACCCTTTTCACAAAAAAAAAAACTTTTTTGTTTTGTTTTATTTGTATTAACCACAATACTATTCGCGATTTTAGGCTTGCTTCTTCATACTTTAGTACCCAAATGTTTAAATGGTTTATTGAATTAGTCTCGAAATCTAAAAATGGTTTATGCAATTAGTCGCCAAATCTGAAAACGATATAATGAATTAGTTGTCAAATCTCGAAACTCATAAAGCCCTTATTTATGAGTATAATGATCAGGACAATGAAACAAAATTATGAAATTATTGTATTGTCAACAATTCTTTAGAATTGTACGAAATTTCGAATTAATCTGATCTTTTAAAAAGGCTAAAAATCGAGTTCAAGGATTCCATTACATACAAGTGAAACTTATCAAAGTGGTTTAAAAAACGATAGGCACTTTATATCTTCATTGTACCGGAATTCTATTCTTAAAGTAATAACTAATTTGAAAGAAATCATCTGCACTAGACAGTTTTTATTATATAACACAACTAATCACTAACCATCGTCAATTAACTGTGCGCATGAGAGCTGATGAATTTTAGAATAACCGTGATTCTGTGCGACAAATCGTTACCCAGAAATTAGTGATAAGAAAACGTATAATCGATATTAGCGATATTCCTAACATCCAAAAGAAAGGTGACACGGCTTTTGAACTCCATCCCAAAAGAAGACTTCTTGCAAAGTATCCAGGATATGCATTGCAGATCTCAGAGGTGTATAGTTATAGGAAGTGAGTGTTACGAAGAGCAGTAAGGTAAATTTCGTTAATTTTTCATCTACGTTAATGTTACAGAACTGTTCAATGAACTTTATTATCAGAGAAGATAATTTACTAATTCTAAATGTATAGCCATTTTGAAATTTTTTTTAAGAATGACTAAAAACATCATTAACAAACACACACACGCACACACACACAAAAGATTAAAATTTATCCTTATCTATCTCTCTATATAAATGTTATTAGCAGAAGAGAGAAAATAAAAGATAAGGAAATAGTGTTGCGTCCAAACAGGATGACTGAGTGGTTTTGGCATTACAATTCTACATCGTTTACAAAATGTGGTCACTTCATCTCTGTTCGTGCGGTATTGGAGAATTACAATAGCAAATAGAGGTTTTGTGAAGCTAATTATAAAAAAAATGATAGTTACTTAAAGAATTTATTTTACTGGAATTATATTTTAATGTAATAGCAAATTTTTAAAAAAAATCTGCATTCGACAGTTTTTATACTGTCACACAACGCGGAGAAAATTTCTTGACTAGATAGCAAGGGGAAGATAAATACAAGAACGGTCAATTCATGTTTTCTAGAGTGTTTTATATTGTTCTGCCATAATAGCTTTGATTATATTCAATTGACATAACGAGAAACAGTTTAAAGCTTTACTTTTATCCGAAATCTAGCAAAAGAAACAAAATCGCGTGGAATGTTTTGAAAAATTCAGCGTAAAAAAGCGAAAAAGTAACTGAGAAACTACATAATTGTAAGAAAAATAAGGCAAAATATGAAAAAAAAATTAAATTAAATGAGGTCACCTAATTATCAGAAATGTGTGAAATGTGTTCTTTCAAAAATGACATCTGACAAATGCAAAAAATTAATGGGTATGAGTATATTATAATGGGAGGTCGCCGGTCCCCAAAGTTACAACTGCAGTTTTTACATTTGCCCTGATTACAAGAAACGGAATTTGGTGGAATGCGTCTTTCTTCCCCACCTCTGAGGGCGTACCCTAGCAAAGGGTGACACGTTCCCACGCCTAGAAGAGGCATTGTACCCATAAAATATCGGGATATCGGGGTGTGTCATTAGAATTTGGGAGGCCGCCGGTCCCCACGTTTCAATTGCAGTTTTTACATTTGCCCTGTTTACAGGAAACGGATTTCTAAGGAATTTGGGGGTGCCTCAGGTCAACGGACTCTATGGCGGGCGAAGCTGTATCCTTGCACAGCTTGTTGGCCAATCGGAATTGTAAAATTTACCGCCAGAACTTTGAAGCGGATGATTTTCCGAGTGGTGCGGTCGCCCCTTTATAAGGGTTGGCGCGTAAATTCTCGGAGCTTTATAGATCAAGAAGCTGGACACCCCTTTCTGCGTCAACTGCCAGGTTCACGGCCACATGGCCAATTACAGCAAATGCCCCCTCTTCCCTAAACCCCGCAAAGGCGCTAATATCAACTCAAACCCAATTTTAACGCATAACTTAATCAGGCCCAATATCTCTTACGCTCAAGTAACGCAAAAAACTAATCAGTCCGACACAACACACCAGATGGCACCACTCGTGACTGCCCCGATCGACACACCGACTATCAAGGAAATACCCACCCCCACTATCGTACCAACTCAAATTCCCAACACGCAAACTGACTGCCTTAAACTAATCACTCAGACTCTCCAGCAAACAATTCATTCACTCACAACACTCGTTCAACACATAAGTTTAATGATATCCCCACAGACAGTTACCGCACAACCAACACCAGGCCCCGCTAAAACAACTTCTCAGTCACCACTCACAAAGTCGCAAATTGTTGCGCAAATCAATAATCTTCTCAACCATTACGATGGTGCGAGCGACTAAGATTTCTCCTTAGTCTTATTTTTTTAAATTGCATTAAATTCCATTATTTTACTTCGTTCTAACTCTGACTCCATTACACCTCCCCTTTGCAACGTTCGCGGCAATTTACAAACCAATAGAGAGGTTTACTCGCTTTCCTTCCTAGCCAATCACAGTGCAACTTCTACCCCGACGACGGAAATTCTCCTGGACTATTCATCACTTGGATCATGTCACCTCCTCTGCACCCCATCAATCATCAAGACCAGAGCCAACTGCTAAGTGTCGCACGGCTCCCAGCGAGCTGTCGCGTTCATCAATCACGGACTTTTACTTTGAACTTTAATGGACAATACTGTGAAACTTCAAGGGACTTTTCACTACAACCAAGGACTGCTTACATTTTTACATTTTTACTTTTACTTTTTGAAACTCAAGAAAATCTCTGTAACACTTTTTTATTATACTTCATTGCTCTTGTAACTTCCACTTTCAACCGTAAGGAACGTTTACATTAGATATGGGACGGAGGGTTAACATTTAACCCAGTTTCCCAATGACCCCCCAGCTTTTCTCGGAGCTTTTTACTCCCTCTTACGACTGCCAAAAAAAACTCTCCAGCCGGGAAACGCACTCGCTACCCGAGGTCACCCCCTCCGTCGCTCTCTCCCTCTTTCAAAGCTAAGTAGAATTTTGTTACGCGTCACTTTGTACATTAACTCAAATTTAATCTTATTGTTATTCAAAAAATAAATTAAGTGTTAATTTAAAGAACGGCCTTTTAATTTAGTGTAATGTTTTATATTGTCTTTAGAGGATTTAGTGTTTAAATTTTTAACATAAGCTATGATGCGAAGTGTTAGGAGAACCTGGGTAATTGAAATTGGGTACATGGATAGGGTTATTCAATTAAGTTTAAACAAGCGTCGCATCAATTATTTGTTGTTTCTTATGCCACCTGATCTCAACTGCGTCAGATCCAGGTCTACGAAATTCCTCATAGCAAGGGACTAGTTGCATACCGGTCGTTGGCTGTAGCACCATACAGGTGACACTATGATTTAGCTCAGCTCCATCCAAATTTTGAGGTAGAATAACCTAGAAGAGCCCTCCCCTTCTCTTCCCCTTCCACAACCTCGCTTGAATAGTTTCGGCTTGAGTACCGCCGTGCCACAAAGCCATCGTACATTTATAAGCATATATCCCTTCTTTACGATTCAGCTCCAGGCCCTACGCTACAGCAGTCAGCGTCGCTAACCACTGTACAGGATGGTGACGTATAAGTTGACAAAAAAGTAAGTTGTTATTTATATTAACACAAATCCCTTTACAAAATTATTCTTGTCTTATATTGATGTACTTTTTTTATTTATATATTTTTTTCTTTAAGATAATCTCAAAATACATGTTTTATGTGAATTATTTGCTTGATGTCGAACATTTTGAAAATGAAACCCAAAGACAGTTATCCTATTTACGTCTCTGCTGTTATTTTAATGTCCTGATTTCGAACAGAGCTTTTCGAGAATATGCATGACATAGTCAATATTTTAATATGCTAGATCTAGTGGGATATAAAAGACAGTTGTAGAGTCCTCTGAAAATTTCGGAATATATAATAGCGAAATTTTAAAATTATAAAACTCATGCTGTATCTCTTGTAAATGTGTGAAAAGAATTTTTAAAGTAAATATATTTTATCAGTAGAGAAGTAAACATATTTCATTAAATAGTATTATTAGGTTGATCGAGGGTAGAGTATTTTATGCAATCACTCTTGTAGTACCCGGCTACTGTTGGAGTAAGATTATGGAATGGTGGCACCATTCTTGTCGATTTTTCGAGAGGGTTGCTGTTTTTGAGTGTTAAGTTGACTGACCCTCGATCAGGGTGAGGAGGGGTGAACCGCGCTCTCCCTTCTTTTTCTTTGAAGCTCTGAGGCTTGACTGAATTTGGTGATCAGGAAAGTGAGTGAACCTGATTGTAAACCGACGCATAGTGCGTGGTTTGCTGAACGAATAATAGAATATCTTGGAAAAGGTTTTAAAATGATGAACTGTTTTTTTTTATTTGAGAAGCTTTGGAAAGTAAGAGAGATCAACGCACAGCGCATAGCCTGGAGTGTACTAAGAAGAAATATTTTTTTGGGAAAATTTTGAATACAATAAACAGTGTTTGTTTGATTGTAGTGAGAATCTTTGAGAACTAGTTCAGAAAGTAATTAAAAAGCATGGGGCAAGTTTTAAAGAACAAGAAATGGCATAATGTTGAAAAACAATCTTTGAAATATAGCAAGTTTATACCTTTAAATTACGAATTATTTTTATCTTCAAATATTAACCTGTTCGGGTTATTAATACTATATTGACCACAATGGCATTGGGAAAAATAATAAAAAAACACACTCCCCCAAAAAAAAACGTAGACGGCACCCGTACGATCGTGAGTGTTAAACAGTTTTTGTGAAATCAGTACCTGTGAAATTTTACTTTTTGTGTATAAGTAGATGATAGAAACACACTTAATTCAATACAAATTATTACAAATAGGAAAATTATTGATGTCAAATTAAATCGTTCATTGAATTATTATTTATTTTCTGAGGAAATAATTAAAACAGGTTTTAGTTTAAGATAGGCAGAAATATAAATTGCATTTCTCCCAACCTTTTCTTTTAACGGCATTCGTAGTTTTCTAATCAGAACTTGAAATGTCATCAGCACATTGAAAATGATTTTACCTGTTAACCCTATTTATCCTGGAATGGCCAGAATAAAAGGCATGATATGTGAATCAGGTGAATCATTCATTCTTTTTGCCAGTGGAAGCACAGCACTGTTATCTTCATAAGTCAAAATTCTTTTTTTAGTAGGTGGAGGCATGTTAACGATTTAAATATCTCTAACTTGAACTTAAAGCGATCCATTTTGATTTTTGGAGGAATTATATTCGATATGAATCTTTCTTGCACAGAAACCAAGAATTTGCAGCAGCTAAAACAATGAAATGTGTGTGTTCAAAGAGCTTTGATAGTAAATAATGATCCAAAATTGTCTTTCTATTTGAATTATTCTATGTTTTTCTTACTCGCTCTCATCCGAACTTAATTGTTCTTCTAGTACACGTGATTTATATGTTTTGTTTGCAGCATTGTTATCATCCAAGAGATCATTAAGTTCTGATCTAAATTAAATCTTATTTATTCTAGAATTGCAAAATTTCTTCTTCTGTGAGAATTGTTCTCCTATTTAGACACGTGAAAAGGGTTTTGATTAAAAGTTAGCACGGCATGAAAAATAAGAAAACATATCAGAATACTTTATTATTTAAAAAAAATATTTAAACCACACCTTATCAACACCCACAGGAAAAAAACACATTTTTGGAGGGGTGGGAGAGATAAGGTTGCAGATTTCTGTGGTAAGCCTTAAAATGCCATACCCCTCATCATCCAGAGAAAGAAAAAAGGGACTTGTCTGCGGCAACCCTAAGGAAATATGTTTTTAATTATAGAACAATAAATGTTGTCTTTATTTTTAAGCTTCGATCAATATTATTGAAACACAAAACAAAACACACATAGCAAGAACTTACCTTTAAAGCTGCTGTTACTCAACTAACGCCAACCCGTACGACCGTGCGGGTGATGAAATCCTGAGTCCCACAAGCACCATTAATAGAGTATAATTAATATTTTTTCATATTACAATTACTTAAACATTAATGCAAAAATTTGTATTGAAGCAATTAGAAATGTATCGAGAATTACCATCTTACGATAGATAAAAATAAGTCGTGTTTTCGTTGCATTTGAAAATAAAGCTAGATTCGCCAGCTGAAAGTAAAACATGGACTACAACAACCACAATTTGATAAAAAGGGATACTTTATACTTTCTGCAAACATGCTCAATCGTTGGATTCAGAATTTCCTTCCTTACGACTATTCCAGGAGCAAAAACGTATAACAATATCTTACCCGCACGATCTTGGGGGTTGAGCCTTAAAAAGTTATTAGTAGAATAAATATCAGAAGGCCTTATCACCTTCGGCGTTCAGACACAACTATCAGTGTCTAAAATACAAGTATGTAAATAGATTATTCACAAGCACCGCTCGTCGTACTCAACAGCCGAAGTAATTAATCGATGGCAGATTCTTCACGACCTAATCAGTACTAATATTTGCTACTCAAAACAATACTGACATCGCAATGGTCAAAACAAGACTACTCGGATTCGGAAAGCGACTACCTATTTAAAGGTCTTACACATTTTTTGAAGGATCTACTTGCTTCATAGATCATGATATTAGAAGATATTACCCGTAATTTTCAAAAATTCCACATGTTTACGAACCCACCGCAAATAATCACCAACATGCTCACCAAGTTGCCAAAATATCGTCAATAAGCCAACATGGTTGCAAAAAAGATGCCAACTTGTCTCTATCAACGGGGTTTGACCAATTTTCCATTGTAAATCGCCTTTATAATGTAAAGAACGTAGTTGCTCGAGAATATTAATATTTTAACACATAATAAATACAAGACAGAGAAGTATAAACGGATTACACCTGCAAATATAAATTATTTACACTATGTTAAGCATTATTTACAAACAATTCATAATAATATTTTATAAATTATAATTGAAAAAATATCACTTGAACTTTGTTCGAAAAAACATTTTTAAAACTTTATTTCCAGAAGACAGATACAGAGAGAGAGAGAAAAAAAAATGATACAAGAAAAAGACACACACACAGCGTTCAGTATGGCCGAGTAGTTATGGCATCGGACATTTGCAAACAATTCTCGATAATTTCAAACACCAGCAGACCGAATCATATCGGCAATTGTAGAAACCATTGGAGAGATAGCAAGCATTTTATCTTGCAGTACTGTTTGTAAGGGCTATATCTGAATCCAGCGAGTGGCCGCCGCAATTGCAAAGTTTGTAGTTATCCGATTGACTGCTGTGTCTGTAGGTACGATTCCTGCTCTTGAACAGCCATCTTTTTCTTTTATGCATGATATTAATTTTGAAAAACACATTTAGAGAGATTATGAAATATTTAAAATTAAATTTATTTTTACTATTTTTTAAATACCATATTCTGCTACTTTCTACAGTCTTTTCATCTGCAGCTTTAAGATTCACGCAAAATACGTGTTTCATTCTATTTCTGTAAAATAAGTAAATATCCGATTATATAAATTTTAATTGTTATAAAATTGTACTTATTTGTATGCTGCAAAAATCTCTTTCCAATTTTTTTAGTTCAAAAATAGAATTAAAATTTTTCTCTTTCAATTTTATGCATTTTCAATTCATGATGTCTCAGAAAGATTATACTCTAATGGGCCCCTTCCCCTAGAAAAATAAATTTATTTCATTAAATACCGTCATTAATTTGATCGGAGTTCGAGAATTGCATGCAATCAGGCTCAAAGAGGCAGACACTTCTTCAGGAGCGATGGAAATTTATTGTCGAAAGTTGAAATATAGCAGATATATTCGCTAAATAAATCTCAGTAAGCCTTCACACCTACTACGGTGTTCAGACACAACTACTATTGTCTAAAATAAAAGTATGTAAAAGACTTTTCACAAGAACTTGCTCCTCTTGCTGCACAGCCGAAGTAATTACTAGTCACTAGTCGACTATTCACGATCATATCAAATTGGAGAATGTTAAATCAAAACATTACTGACTCTGCAATGGTCAAAACAAGTCTACTAAGTTTCGGCAAGCGACTCCCTATTTACAGATCTCAAGGATCTTTTTCGAAAAACCTGCTTGCGTCATGTAGATTTCTCCACTAATTTTCAGAAGGATTCATTGGTCACAAACTCATAAAAAATAATCACCAACATGGCCACCTAAATGATTGCGAAGTAAGCAACATGGTAGGTAAACCAGATGCCAATTTGACTCTATCACCGAGACTTCACCTAGTTTCCATTGAATCGTCAATTTAATGTAAGGAACATCATTGCTTGCGAATATTACAATTTTAACATAAAATAAATGAAATATAGAGTAATATAAACGAATTACACATCCATATGTAAATTATTTGCACTATTTAATTATTCTTTAAACAAAATTGGCAACATATTTTAAAAATTATAATTAAAAAAAGCATCACTTGAATATGTTTGAAAATATTTTTAAAAACGTCATTCACGCAGAAGAAAAAGAGAAAAGAAAAAATATTAGAAAAAGCACTGCGTTCAGGATGGCCGAGTGGTTTTGGCTTTGGATTTCTACAATGCTTCCTAAAGGCGACCACTCCTAGGCTTCAGTCTATTCGGTATTGGAGTATCACTACCGATATGTATGTTGTGCCTTTAATAATGAAAAGCAAAAAAAAAAAAAAAAAAAAAAATTAATAACGCCATTTAAATGTGGGTCATTTCACAGAACAACAGACCGAATCATTTTGGCAATTGCAGAAGCCATTGGAGAGTTGTCAATCCTTTGATCCTGTGGTACTGTTTGAAAGGGCAATATCCGGTTCCAGCGAGTGTCCGCATTTGCAAAGTTGGTGGTTATCCGATTGACTGTTGTGTCTGTAGGTTCGATTCCAGCTCCTGAACAGCCGTTTTTTTTCACACATAATAATAAATTTGAAATAGCACATTTAGAGATTATAAAATATTTTAAAGTAACTTATCTACTAATTTTTTACTACCATTTTCTGCTATTTTCAACAATCTTTTTATTTTCAGATTTTAGATTCTTGCGAAATATGTGTTTCATTTTATTACTGTAAAATAAGTAAATATCCAATTATATAAATTATAATTGTTATAAAATTGTACTTTATGTATGCAAAAAAAATCTCTTTCCGATTTTTTTTTAGTTTGAGAATAGAATTAAAACATTTCTCTTTCATTTTTATGCATTTTCAATTCATGATCTCTCAGCAAGATTATACTCTAATAGGTGCCTTTCGACGTGGGCATTGGGGGTAATGAATGTGTTGACACACACACACACACATCTAAGCTAAGAAGGCTCGAGACTTGGATGAGCCTTCCACTGTCATCACGACGGATGCCAACGCGGCTGCCAAGAACAAAAAATTCCTAACCAGCATTTCATAAAACCAACGGTCCAAGAGCTGAATTGCCCTAGAAATTTGTCGCCCAGAGCAGCAAGACTCCGCATGAGTCAATTCAAAGTTATGAAAATAATTTCATATAATTTTCAAACTTACGGTATCTGTATTAATTGTCCGCAAACCACAATTAACATCAGTCCATAGTTTTGACAGCAAGGCAATTTTTACATTTCTTTTTAAACTTGATGCATAAGAGCACAGGACATTCTTTACAGCTCCTAAGATCTACAACTACCATCGCTTGTAAATGGGGGTTTGGGACCAATATAGAAGTGCAATAAACCATTTGACACGACAAGAAGAAATAATGATTTAAGAATTTAAACGTTTATAATCATTCCATTTTTTTGTTTAAGGGCTAGACATATTAAAGGAAATTTTTATTTATGTCAGTTTTATGAGGGACTACCTTCTGAAACATCTGGCAGAGAGATTAGTGAACACGCTTTTTGAGATTGAATGAGCAGATAATAGATTGGTTCGAAAATTTCTCGTTTTGACTTTTTAGTCTATACTCTTTAAACTCTAAATTTTATGTTTAAAGTTTAATTTATTTTTTAACTATTCCGTTGTCTATGAGAAAAAATGAGATGTGTATTAATGGCGTGCTAAAAAACTACACGAGAACCATTAGCGTGCCTCGTAGTTTTGATCTTTGGTCAAGTGATGAGGTCGTCACCTGAGTTGTCCTCGTCTCTCCAGAATTCTAAGCCATAGGTGTAGGAAGACATTTGAGCCTGGTCAGATTTCAAATGCATCTTCAGTGGCAGTAGGTTCACAACTATAACACGTACGGTATCCGACTTTGTTCGAAACAGTGATTTTAAAAACGCGCATAAATGGATAATTTTTGTGATATTTATTGTCACTTTGATTAGAATGCATGCATAAAATTGTTTTAAGGACATTTGGACAAAAAAAAATTTAAATATAATATTTTGGCAAAAAATTAACTTGGAATAATATTTTTTTCCAAATGATCTCCTTTTGTGAAAAATTGTTGTAATTTAAAAATATTTTACCTGTATGTAGCTCAGACCTCTCTACAGAGGCTCAACTAGAATTTTTGAAAAATTCAAATTATTTAAAAAGTTAACATCAATTGAAATAATTATTCGCGTTTTTTTTTTAAAATTGCCTGCCCTGTGTTGTCGTAATACATGAAATATAAATAAACCCACTTCTCACTTATATATTTCACAACTTCTAGTTGAGACTCTGTACAGAAGTCTCAGCTACGTATGTGCAAAATATTGTTCTAATATAAGCAAAAGGAGAACATTTTAAAAAAAGATTATTCTAAGTTAATTTTTTGCCAAAATATTGTAGTTAAAAACTTTTTTGTCAAAATTTCCTTAAAACAATTTTATGCATATATTCTAACCTAAGTGATAGTAAATATCTTGAAAATCATTCTTTTTAAGCTTTTGAAAATCAGGGTTCTGAATGTAGTCGCATACCTTAAACCAGAAGTCCTTGACCGTGAAGAATATGCTACCGTGGGCACCTTTGTTTACTGTATTAGTCAAAGGAAATACTTAAGCATGTTGAGTTATGAACAAAACTATAGGTTTTTGTTACTTTATTGAAGTATTGTAAACAAATTCCTTCTGACTTTTACCTTTTAATGCATCAGACATATGAGGTGTGATCCACGTTATGTCCATAATCAGAATTCTAACTTTGTAGTTTTGTAGAATTTAAAACAGTAGGTATAACTTTTTTTTCCTAGGTTGTTATTCTTGTTATTTCAGTAGGTTCATCGTGAAATCACACTAATAGAATATAACTAGCATGTTCTCTCGATATGTTACCAATAGAGTTTGTTAAATATATTCTAAGCATAAGGGTTGCCACCCATTTAGTTTACAACGAATTGATATTATGGTTAGAAAAAAACTTTTTTTTTGGTAGAGGGAAATCCTATATTCTAGTTGGTAACCTTATAAACGCTTTTCATGTTTAGCGGCTATTCAATGTTAATACCCCTCAAGGAAAAGGTATATTCTTTGTTAAAGTTGATTTTCTGATCTAGAAACTACGCATTTGTCTTTGAAATATGTACATTTAAGGTTTGTAGTCTTTTCTTTGAAAATGTCCATAAATAGCTTTTTTCATTCTTGTATGAATTCATTTTAGATAGTATATACTAGTTATATGGATAGTTTTTTATTTACATTAATGCCTTGATTTATTCTTTAAATCCAATCCGATTTTTTAAAAAAAATTGATCAGTTTATTATTCGTAAAAAAATGTCTTCCGACAATGTCGAAAAGCAGATTATCTTGACAAAGCTTTAGTTGTATGTATTTTTATAATTTTCGTATTACATATTAAAAATTATTGGCAAAATTCCGTACGAAATTTTAAAATATTTTTAAAATTTTGAGGATTTTGAATATAAATAATCATTGAGAGAGAATTCTTAGTTTTTTGAAAAAAAGTTATTGGAAACACAAGGATATTTCAACATTATTTCTATGTGTTTTTTAATTCGATTAAACATATCATATCTTAATAGTTTTATTCAGTTTTATTAATGGCACAGTATGAATCTGGATAAGGGTTGCAAATGATGACTTTTTAATTTATAACCCAATTAAGATTGGAGAATGTCCGAGATGAAACGTCATTCCTTAAGGCTCTTTTCGCCATTTGTATGAGAGCATGAAATTAACTCGAAACGCATTCTTAGACAGGGATAATACTTGAATTTTCATCAAAATTTGTGACTTTGTAAGTCATGTATTTTTTATAATACAGGGCTTCTTAAATTTTGAAATATTTCATGAATAGTTAATTTTTCTATTAACAGGAAAAGGAATAGCTCATTTAGCATTAGGAGAAAAAATGCGAAACACATTTTGTAAAAGAATGAAAAGGGGGTCAACTCAGATAAAAATGAGTAGTTTCATAAAATAAGTTATCTACAGAAAAGTCTAGGCTGAATATAATATTAACGTTTGAGTACTTTTATGTCACTTAAAATATTCCAAATTTGAGTCCTATTCTCTTTAACAGTACCCGAAGACAGCCTTAAACTCCTACGCTACAGCAAAAAGAACACTTTGCTCTAGGAGGTATTTTTCAGCTTATTTATATGGTGAGCTTCAAAGGCTTCTTTCTAGAACTCATTCGACGACAGCTCCTGCCAGAATATTTTGAGTTTGACTAAATGGTTGTAACACCTATACACAGTAAAAAATATCTCAGATTATTTAAAGTACCTATTTTACAATGATTTTCATTTTAAACAATTGTTTGTAATATAGTTTTTAATGACCCGATCTTAGATATTTGTATTTCCAGTATTTCTCTCTCTCCACAATGTAAAGTCATATCAAGCCATCTGTTAGCGAAACCTTCTTGTTTAATTTTTTTAAAAACACAATTACAATAATTTTAAGATAAATTGTGCTAGTATTTTTTGCAACTATTGAGCTAATTGCTGACTCAAAACTTAGATGAAATTATTTTTATGACTTTAAAATTTATATTTCATGATAAATAGTACTTCAACATGCAGCGTCATTTTTTTTTCAAATAATGAGAGCTCAAATGATTGAAATTGCAAGAAATTTTTTATGCTAAGATATTAATATTTATTTGAAAAATCCTAGCTGAAAAGAATGTATCTTTTTTCTCTTAATATCATTTGAGAAATAGTTCTAAAGCTATTTACAGGTTAGAGATGGTTCTTACAAATCATTTACCAATATTTTGAAAAGGATATTTAAGTTATTTCAATTAGCATTTCTTCTTCATAAGACTAAATATATTTTTTATATTTATAGACAGTTTCCTTGTTTTTCCCTGTCTATGGCAAGGATATAAATTTACTTCAGCTACAAAATTTGTTTTTTATGTCCCATAACAATTGAGCATTCTACTGTCATTTTTGGTAAACAGGAATATATTGTTGGATTAGTAAATTGCCATATGAAATATTGAACGTGCTCATGTGTGATATATCAATGAATTTAAAGTAAAGTTTACTGCTTTCAAATATTTAATCAATATATATATATATATATATATATATATATATATATATATATATATTTCAAGTGTTTAATAAAAAAATATATCTAAATTAGTAAGATTTGTTGACTAATAAGGTTTCTAAAATTCTACATATTTGCAACAATACTTTAAAGCTGTTGACTGGTATAAAACCTGATTCGAACGAAAATAAAAGGAAACATGACATGCATGATGCACTAGTGATTTGATTTGTAAGATTGTCGCTTCAAAAGTTTGGTGTCCTTTTAAATAATATCGTTTCAGTCCTTCATGGTGATAATATTGCATTTGCAAAATTGTCCTCATCATATAACGCAAAATAACTTCTTAGACCCAATGATTATATGTTTTCATTTAGATACAGTTATAGATATAACCTGAAGTTCTCTGCCCTAGGGTATTCTCTCCCAAAATTGGAGTATAATTAAAGTCAAATCATACTGTCACCTGCATGGCACTCAAAGCTAAGGCAAACGATAGGGATACATTTAGTCTCTTGTCTCGGGGCATCAACTTGATACTGTAATGACTGCTCTTTGTAATTATCCACAAGCACCCATTTACGTCAACTTTTATAGCTTAGAGCAAGTGGCTAGGAGACAGTACACGTTGCTTTGGGGTCGCTGCCTGTTGTTTAGCTACGGATGACACTCTGACTGGATGTCGTGGTGAACATGGAAATGCACCAAAGGGTGACCATTGACGAAGCCTGTCTAACTGAGAACACTGACGCCTAGGCAGATGACAGGAGAACGACTTCAAGAAAACAATAACAGTGTGATGGACAAGTGTCCTGATGTCGGACGAGAAATCTGGTACCAGTACATTCCAGACGGTCCATAACGTGTTATAGTGAGTTCCGCACGAATAGGACACTAATAAGTCCGAATGCCGTGAGCAGACTTTTGGGTCCCTACCAATGAGAGGTGACGAGGTGTGTGTAGCGGACCTGCCCTGGAGTTTAAAATGGTCATTTTTTGGAGCAGACGTAGATAAGATCACAGACCGAGATGGGAGAGGAGATGAGATGGACATTGGATCGAGATTAAGGAGCATATACCAGAAACTGAGATCAGAGGGCAGAGATGAGAGGTTGAGATTAGAGTGGAGATCAGAGATCGGATTCAAGTCCTAAGGGGATTTTCCAGGTGTAAGGGAAGAGAAAAGATAATGAACGCCGGTGACGTTGTAAAAATTATTAAGCCAACTTAGTAGAAATATGGGGAAGTGTCCTTCGGACAAGGCAGTGATGTGTAGCTATTGAACTCCTATGTTTAAGAGAAATAACGCACTGGTGTGGCGCAAAGAGACTTTACCTTATTGCTTCAATAATTTAATTGTAGAGAATATAAAATTTTCTTTTATTTCTACAGTTTGCTGTGAATTATTAATCACGCTACTAGTCCACGACGGCACAATACCAACACTACAAAAATAACTTAATATGGATTTCAAATCTGTGTAGCAGGATATATTAAAATATTTCTTAAAGTATTCATTGCAGAATAGAGAAGGAAATGAGAAACATTATATAAAGGAATGTTACTTTCTGGGTATAAGCTTGCTTATGGCATCGAACTTCCACATTGTTTTCAGGATCCTGTTAGATTTCTTTTCTATGTAACACCGTTACTTGGTAGCGTCAAAAGTCACACAGCTAATTAACAAAAGACATTTGTATCTAAAGTAAATAAGAATAACCATAAATTCAGTATTAATATATTAAAGAATTCAGCCTTTCAATTTGGAAAAGCTATCGTTCAAAGTTCAATTCAAGTAAGCTAGCCAATGCGTCGCTGATTCCGTCAGTCCATATTTCCCCATTCACCAAAGTTCTCTCGTAAACGCATTTTGTCAGTGAATCCTTGAGCGAGCGGCTGCGTCCAAAAACTCAACTGATAGACTTAAAAAAACCCCAAAATTTCACAGAACAGTTCTTTCACATAAGGCTCTTGATCCAGAGCCCTTATTCCTTAGTCCTTGATCCCCGGCGTTTAACCCTGCAAACTCAAAATTTTGAGAGTGAAAATTGAGATAATTCGTGGAGATTGTAATGTCTCTCTTCACTTCCGAGTCGATACGTTTAAACTCAAGGAATAGGTCAGTTATAAGGGTTAAAGTAACTTTTTGTTGATTGACAACAAAAATCGATTCGAAAAAATGTTTATAACATAGTTTTCGTAATTGCAATGGTGGAATAAAGAAAAAATTTAAATAATAATTTATAAGTATTGCTATACATAAACATGGGCGAGGCTCCTCTTTGTTCATTTATCTATACTGCTATATTATAAACGAAGTCGATATAAAATTATCAAAGCTTCTAAAAATATTTAAAAGTCTATGAAGTCTTTTCAAAAGATTATACTATGTGGTCGAATATAAAAGCCACTGTTCAGGAGAAGGAATCGAACCTACAGACCCAACAGTGAATCGGATAACCTCCATCTTTGCCAGCGGCCACTCCTTAAGGGCAGTCGGAAACCTCTATACCGACAATGTTAAATTGGCTGTTTTCGAGGTACATTTTCTCAAAATCTGTTATATGTACATGCTTGAAATTTTTCATATAATTAAAATACACATTTCTCATTATACTCAAATGAGCTTTTAGCTAATTTTGAATTTTTTCATAATTTATAAAATATTTTATCAAACATAGTTTACGTTAACCCGTTTTTCACATAAAAAAATTTGTAAAAAAAAATTTTGGGGTTTTTTACAAAAAGCTCATTTCAGTATATATTAGCCATCATTATAAATATATCATAAAAATTTACATACCTGTGAACAGTAGTTTTTAAGAAAAGGAACATCGAACATCAAAAATTGACATTTTGAGAAAAATTGATTTTAACGTATAATTACTTTTTAGTTAAAACATGCCAGCTCCATATTCTAAATCATCAGCATTTTTAGTAGCGCATCATCTTCTTTCTTCCTTTTAAGTCTTTTTTCCTTCCTAACTTCCTTTGTTTTTTGTAAACAATAGTATTTTGCTCGTAACAGCCTCTGTTTGTCGAGGCACTCCATCGCCTGTACCGTGTAATCACCAGGCTCAATACACATTTTTCTCAAAATTTCTAGTTTTGATACATTCCCCATATTAAATGAGGAAACTGCATCATACGTACCCAGTGACAAAACTTCTAATTGTACAAATGTTTTCTTCGGTACACGAGACCATATTACATTATTTACACTTTCGTTAGGATTTTGCGTACCTCCATGTAAACACTTTTTAGCAATTCTGGATTAGCTAAATCCCTAAAAACAGGTCGCATGGCCTCCACAACATCCACAGGTAAACTATTTTTGTGATGATAAGTCTCCCCAAGCAATTCTGCTTTTTAAATTTGCACCACGTATCTGAATCAGAGGGACAAAATCCATGCTGAGGTTTTTCATCGGTTGATAGCTTGTGTAAAAATATTGCCCATATGGCTTGTTGCATGTCCTTCACGCTAGAAAAATTTCTGCGGATAGCTAGGCCATAATATGCTTGCAGACGGTCGATTTCTGCCTCTGTCAATCTATTTCTTCCGCATAAAGGCTTTCCGTCAGAAAGTTTTTGACCTCTCATCTTAGTTTTCAAGCGTCGAAGACGTGTCCCCATTCTTTTCATAACATGACCTATGCATTCTAATTTCTCGACAGAGCAATGGTCACCATAGACTTTGTTCTCGACAATAGAAGTAAAAGCTTTAGTCCCCATCTCCTAAATATTTTGTGTACCGAACATTGTAGAGAGACTGGGAACGCTGAAAATGGATAGAGCTCCAGCTACTTCCATCTTACCGCTGTAGCCTTCAAAATTTCTCTTACAATTTTGAAGATGCTTGGTTTTGTTCGGACAAATACAATGTTTTGAAAAAAAAACTTCGACATCTATAACTTTGCCGGTATCAACACTTGTGACTGTCACCAAGCCATTCTTCGAAGAAAAACCACGCTTCTGCCAGCTACCATCAACAGCAACAGCAAGGTCCCTTTTTCCATCATTTTCATCAACTGTTTCACGAACTGATTCTGCCATACTGTGTTCACAGGTTTCTCTTGTTACCTGCAGTAAAATGTGGTTGTACTTTGAGAATTTTGTGGGTGGCGGGGGAAGATTCATGATACCGCAAAACATCCTAGCAGACTCAGCACCTTTACCTATGCATCGCATAGCATACACTAGCCGGGTATTCAGTTCATAATTCTCATAACTATCGCATTTCTTGGAGTTAAAAAAGTATAGTTATATTTACAAGAAGGACATTTTAAGTGAAACTTCACAGCTTCACCACAGTTACTTTCACTGAGGTGCAACCTGAGTCCTGTTTTTTCACACTTTATACATTTTACAGCTTCAAAAACACACAAGCTAAAAGGTTAATGTCCACAATAACATTTCTGAAACCAGAAAAAGCCTCATCCGAATATGAAATATCCATGTTTACAATTTTTCTCTCACTGGCAGATGGTTCAGTTTCATTAGTACAAAGCTTTGCACCATCAGCACAATTTTTTTCATCAGCAGAGTTCTTTGGAACAGTAGAATTGCTTTCACCACAACCATCATTACTTTTATTACATCTTCCTTTATTAAAAACTCCTCTTCGTTTCTTAAATACTTTAGTCGATGCTCTAGGCATGGCAAAGTCGATATATTACAGCAATTTTTTTTGAAAGTTTAAGCTGAATAATGTTAAACAATACTTGCGAGTTCAAAAATTACAACGCAGTTTTAAAAGTGTAAACAAACACTGATTTGACCGTTAAAAATACAGTGAAGTTTCAAATGGGTTAGGAAATAAAATAATAAAAGACTCAATTTATACAATAAAAGATAAATGTTTTGATTTATACCAGTCGCTCAACTTTTAAGCCAAAACAAAAAACTTTGTTTACTTTTACGCTTGTCAAATGGGCGTGGCCCAGTTTCAACGATTATTTAAAAATAGGTTTTTAGGGCTTCTACTTACCCTAGAGGTTAAAGTAAGGTATTTTTAGAAAGGTTAAAATCTGTACTATGTGGAAATGTAAAAATCTCAAATTGTCAAAAAAATCAAATTTTACCTTTCCGACTGCCCTTAAACCCAGAACGCATTTTCAGACAAAGCTGTAATGATTGCCATTTTGACATGGTTACTCAATTGCCGATTCTACATTCGATCTAATTTCATCTTTGTGATAAGTCATATTTTATAAAGTGGAATTTTATTTTCTTATTTTATTAGTTTTCGATTTCATTGTGGATATCGCATTACTTGAATACAGCCATGAACTGAAACCCAAGGGTGGCCGCATTTAGCATACGGTGTAGAAGTCCGATGCCATAACCACTCGGCCATACTGAACGCAACTTTCTTGTTTTAAATTGTCTTCTTACTCCCTCTGTAATTAGTAATATAGTATGAATAATTTGTAGCAACATTTTTAGTTGGTAGTGATGGGAGGTCGCCGGTCCCCAAAGTTACAATTGCAGTTTTTACATTTGCCCTGTTTACAGGAAACGGAATTTTGTGGAAGGAATGTGTTGTCTTGCCCCATCTCTGTAAACGAACTTTTAAAGGTGCATAGTTCTCACACCTGCAAAGTTCATTAGACCCATAAATAATTGGGGAGCGTCGGAGTATTTTCCCACGCTTAAAAATGTCATTGACCGTGTGCGGTAACCTTGCGCTGACTCCGGACCAATCAAAAGAAATTAAGCGGACGAGGTAAAGAATCCGCTCTAGAATATTCGAGAAAACAGGACGCCAAATAAAAACGGGATGCACCCCGATTTTCGACACTCACTCACACTTGGGACTCAGAGCAACAAATTTAATTTAGATCCAGGCCTTAAACTGGACTCCGCGGGACTTCAAGCGGCGACCATGCCACACTCCTTTCTACCTTCCCTCTTTCAAAGCTAAGTAGAAATTTGTTATGAGTCAATTTGTACATTAACTCAAATTTAATCATGTTGTTACAATAAATTAAGTGTTAATTTAAAGAACGGCCTTTTAATTTAGTGTACTGTTTTTATTGTCTTTAAAGGATTTAGTGTTTAATTTTTAACTTAAGCTATGATGCGATGTGTCTGTCAAACCTGGGTATTATAAAATGGGTATAATGGAATTAATTAATCATTTAAGTTAAACTAGCGTCGCATCAGTAGATTTGTAATTCGATTGTCTAAATGATTCTTAAATCTACCAAAAAATGTTTCAAAATATTAATTGTAGACAAGTAATATTAAAATATTAAATATTATTTTAATAAAATGTTTGCCAAGCAATTTTTTTAAATATTAAAAAAATGCAGAATTTTTTGTAGCTCCTTAACATTTTGTAAAATACACAGCCACAGTTTTGATTTATTTTTAAGTTGTTATAAGGGTTTTTGTTCATCAATTATTCAGAACAAATGTTAAATTCGAATAAAAAATCAATCTTTTTCCTTGTTGAATTTTTTGTTAATTTAAAGTAGGAAAAAGTACAAAAAAATTTAAAATATGAACTTTAATGTTTTTGAAAAAATTAACTAGTGCTCTTAGACCTAATTTCGTACTATTTTTAATATATATATGTATATATATATATGTCATGATTTTAAAGACAGAATCAGATTAAAGTTTAAAATGAAGGTCTTTATTCCATCGTTTCTACATCCATTCTGATGCTAAGAGCAGGGAGTAAAAAACACGCCATGGTGGGGGTTTCACGTGAATAACACGTGAAAAACATCTGGTAAGTATCGCGGCTTTGAAGATGATGTTTGCAAGTTAATGCTGACATATGTTGACTATTAAATCTAACGATCTAGAATTAGACATGTTTATTGGCTAGGCCATATGTTCCGAAGAAGTAAATAGGTGATTAGTTTGATACTTGAATATAGGGACTGAGACAGATGAGTCAAGTGCTAGAACGGGAATTTAATTTTTAATCTAATTTAATTATCCTTACATTTGCCTCCCCAATTTTAAAAGGGAGTCATGGCGTGGTTTTTTTCTCTCTTTACAAACTTATCAATTTTCAATAAACACAAAACAATACATAGTTATTTAGAAAGACATATTAACACAGTAGAAATATTTAAGCAATAGGAATACTAAAATCAAAATGCAATACAATAAACGAAACTATAACAACAAACACAGTAAGGACACTTCCAACATATTAATTGATAAACATGACTTTCCATACATATAAATGAAGATTAGCTTGTTCAAATCTATTCGACATCTAGAATAAGAGCTCGCGTTTCCTCCTATTCCTTCATAATAATAGATTCGTATTATAGCTGGTAGATATTTTCAAAAAAAATTATGTTGGAAAATAATATATCAAACAATAAGATAGTAAATATAAAAATACATGAAATCATACAAATGTTAAAATAATAATTTTGTATAAAAATCTACTCTGGTGCCATTGATACACTAATTTTGCATATATGAAATAAATTTTTAAAAAGATAAAAAACATAGACACCAATAAAATGAAATTATTAATAATATGAAAATGGTGTATAACACACAACTTCTATGCACTATCCAACACAATAAACAATATTTTATTTCACATGCGTTATAAAATATAAAAATTATAAGAATATAAGAATATAAGAGCTCTTTTTATTATTTTGAGTCGGAAAAGTGGACTCACTTCAATAATAACTTTTAGTATGTATGAAAATTGTCTCAATATTCACTGTAACTTAACAATATCGCATACAATATTTTGAATCTTTCCGTAACCTTCTAAAAATTCGTTTCATAGACAAAAATTCTTGAGTTTCTCTTGCATCACACATTCACTAATAAAACTGTATCACCTTACTTAATTTTGAACACATCTCTCTGAGAAATCTGCGTAATCAACTCACAGATGTTCAGGGATGCTGATAAGAAACAATGAGAGGTGTACATATCAAACTAAACAAGTTTGTCCTCTTAATGTTTCGATACATATACAAAATTATAATGATTGTATTCTCCCTTATCCACTGTATAATATCCAAAAATAAGCTTCAAGTTATTAAATTAATTTTAATTTTAGATAAGGAAAATTTCGAGAAATAGTGAATCCTGATATATGGCCAGTATATCAAAACACACAATTTCAAAATAAAAAAAAATTAAATGACATGCAATAAGATTACTGCTGAATAAAATAATTAACAAAACAATTAACTTCAGTGGAAAAAAGAGAGTGCAACGTGACTTTACTTGTGCTTCTTATCAAAATATCATTAGTATTAGTACATTAATCATTTTTCTAAAAACTTAATTTATATTTTTCAACTTTAAAACACCAATTTCTATCATAACTCTTAACTCATTCCACATCTTAAGATAAAATTATGAGAAGTATATTAAAATTTCTCAAAATTTTCTATGACTAAACCTATATACTTTATTTCCCCATTCAAATATAAAGAAAATATCTCATTTATAACACAACTATATTATAAAAATTAAATACCATATCATATCATATATTATTCTTTTTCGCAAAGTTCTGTTCAACAAAACTCAGTTACTTCAATGTTACTACAATTGGAAATATATAATCTAACTGACCTCCACTTAGCAGCGTCAGAAACACTTGGTGAACTGTCATCCAGATGCTGTTGTCACTTTATTTTTTTTCACCAGTAAAATTTTATTTATTCATTTACTTATTTTTCCATTTTGATACTTCAATATTTCACAGTATTACCGTGCAGACTTTCCGGCGAAGGAGATTTTTTTTTTTTTTGTAGTGTTGGTCCTTCCATCATTGTATCACTGGGTTGGGGAATTCACGCTTCTCTTTTTGTTTTGTTTCTTTTTTCGTCATTCGAAAGTTGGTTCTTTCATGGCAAACTTGCTGGTCTCTTCAGCAATGGTAGAAATAACGTTCGGCGGTAAACACTGCATTCTTCTCGGGGTTTAAGAGCGATGTTCTTCCAGGGAATAATATTGCGTTTTTTTTTCCGTATAATTTTTTATTCCGGCAATCCGACGTCTTCATATGCAGGCATACGGTGCATTTCATGTTCCGTCAAATTCTCCATATCATTTATTACCGCAGTTGGCGTTCGTTTTTATATTAAAATTATTTTATAAGAAAAAATTAGTTTTTTACGTTAAGATTTGAAATCCATTCGCAGTTAAAAAAAATCCTGCCGGCTTTAATTCTGTCATGATTTTAAAGACAGAATCAGATTAAAGTTTAAAAAGGAAGGTCTTTATTCCATCGTTTCTACATCCATTCTGATGCTAAGAGCAGGGAGCAAAAAACACGCCATGTTGGGGGTTTCACGTGAATAACACGGAAAAAACATCTGGTAAGTATCGCGGCTTTGAAGATGATGTTTGCAAGTTAATGCTGACATATGTTGACTATTAAATCTAACGATCTATAATTAGACATGTTTATTGGCTAGGCCATATGTTCCGAAGAAGTAAATAGGTGATTAGTTTGATACTTGAATATGGGGACTGAGACAGATGAGTCAAGTGCTAGATAGGGAATTTAATTTTTAATCTAATTTAATTATTCTTATATATATATATATATATATATATATATATATATATATATATATATATATATATATATATATATAGATAGATAGATAGATAGATAGATAGATAGATAGATAGATAGATATTAGCATCTACAAACATTTCCAGACTATAACTTAAATGGAATAAAAACACATGTTCAAAATCAAAAGTCTGAGAAAAATACATTTGAAACTTAAAAATCGTAAGATAAATCCAGTTACTCTGCAGTTCTAATTTTTACTATGTTATTTTCCAACTTATACAATGCAGTAAAACACTTCATTCATCATATGTACTTCATAACATTTCTTTTAGTTGTAATTCAAAGTCTGTTTTCTCATTATACAGAATAAATAGCATTTGTTTTGGGGAGAGATTATTCAGTATAATCTTAGCATTATATTTTCTCAAGAGCTTTGAAACATAAAACACTTATACAAAATAGTTTTGATACAAACTTAGTTTTGAATGCAGATTTACATTAAAAAGATATTTAGGCAAAATATCTTATTAATTCAAAATTTTGAATCCGCGCAGTTTATCAAGTTGAATTTTCCGTTCTCTAATTTTAAAAATAGTATATTGTAGTACTATACAGTAGTTTGATATATATACATCATTGTAATATACAGTTTTATCTGCAATGCTTGTTCGTATTCAGAACCGTTATATTCCTAATCACTTTGAAGTACACTCACGAAAGTTGAAAATAGCGACCCAAGAAGCTAATACTTAACTAAAACTTAGAGAGTTTGTGGAAAAAAACGCACATATAGGTCAGTAAGCAGTTTCTTAATTTTTTGAGTCTCCGAGTCGCTAAATTGGGTGATGAGCCGCTGCGAGAGAGTGTGATATCTGTCACTGTTCGGAGGCCTTAAAACAATGTTCAACACGTAGGAGAGTGTTTCATCATCCAGGTTCGAAACCAAAGCAGGATACTTAGTATCATCACTGGAGATACCACTGAATGTGAAGGCATGGTCGCATTGCGCAATCAATAGACGAACGTTCGATTTCATAAACGGCGGTAGCCGCAACGAAATACGAGCGACTTCAACGGTCCAACTAGTCATATTGTTGAATAAACAGGAAGCGAAACGAATCTCCGAGCAGATGCTTCAAGTGGCCTTGAGGAGAAGGAGAAAAAAAATCTTTCGTTACGTACTGATCATCCGTAGTAGAAGAATTTGTATTGCATTCACCAGTAGAACAGAATAGCTTACGTGTTTTAAAAGTCCAAAAGGGGTCACCACTGCCGCGTTGCGAGGTTAGACATTCTTCACTACAACACGGTGGAATGAAATAACAATAAATTTTTATTAATTTTAAATATAAAAGATTAAATGAGCAATTAAGAGGTAAGCTTCCAAAAACTACAACTCATGGTAAACCAGGCACTCTACAAGAATAACAGATCAATTCAGCTCAGTTTTGGAGTCGTTTTGTTGAGCTGTAAGGTCCCTGCAGTATTATTTTCCATCCTAATTTTTTTTAAAATAGAGTTTGAAATAATAATGATAATAATTAATATGTTAAATATATATAAGATTAACTCAAAAAATAAAACTTTATGATACAATTCAATACATATAAGCCAAAGAAGTTAACTTCTAATGCGTGTTCACACTGTGATACACGCTTTCTATTTTTTAAATACTTACAAGGGGAGAGCACGACTACGGAAATTCATTTGGAGACGAGATTTTGCGTAACAGTAGTACTGATATAGGTATTCATTCCGTCGAATGGCCAGTCTATTCCTATAAAACAACGTTAGAAATTCACACTAAAGCTTATATACATATTATTTTCTCCCATGTACAACGTCGCCGTGGCGTGGTCGGCAGCGTATAGGGTTACCATGCAGTGGACCGCGGTTCTATTCCCGTAAGTGCCAATTTCGTTATTATTTTTTGTCCAATTTATTTTATTATTTATTTTAAGAATTAAATAATTTTATTTTTAAAAAGGATGCATTGGTTTTTAAATGATATCATATATAATTATAGTAACTATTTCACTTTTTAAAACACAAAAACAACTAATATATGGTATAACTGCAATCATTATAATCTAATTAATTGTATTTTTAAAATTATTCCGTACACCTAAAAGGCCATAAAATTTTACTTCCGCTTTTAACAAAACGATTTTTTCAAGAGAAAAGCAGCTGTTTTTAAAGAGCAGGGGTTATACTTTTAAGAACAAAAAATTCTTTTAGAAACAAGGAATGCTCCAATAAAAGGAGAAATTAGTAAAGGGTGTTTTTTTAGAGGTATAGAAATTTAAATTGCAATAAAACAACGATGTATTATTCGATTGACATGAATTTTTTTTATTCGAAAGATAATCTTGTGGCATTACATTTTAAATATCATTTCTGCCATATGACTGCCACGGCTGGCTCGGATGTAGTCTAATCTGGACGTCCAATTTTCGATGCCTTTTCCCAACATTTGTTGCCGTATATCGGCAGTAACACGGCGAATGTTGTCTTCCAAATGGTCAAGCGTTTGTGGCTTATCCACATAGACCAATGACTTTACATAGCTCCACAGAAAATAGTCTAGCGGTGTTAAATCACAAAATCTTGGAGGCTAATTCACAGGTCCAAAAGGTGAAATTAGGCGGTCACCAAACATGTCTTTCAATAAATCGATTGTGGCACGAGCTGTGTGACATATTGCGCCGTCCTTTTGGAACCACAGCTCCAGGACATCATGATTGTTCATTTCAGGAATGAAAAAGTTAGTAATCATGGTTCTCTACCGATCACCATTGACTGTAACATTATGGCCTTCATCGTTTTTGAAGAAGTACGGACCAATGATTCCACCAGCCCATAAAGCGCACCAAACAGTCAGTTATTCTAGATGTAACGGTTTTTCGACATACACTTGTGGATTAGCTTCACTCCCAATGCGGCAGTTTTGTTTGTTGACGTAGCCATTCTACCAGAAGTGCGCTTCATCGCTAAACTAAATTCGCTTATGAAAATCGGGAACAATGGCAATCTCGTTTTGGGCCCATTCGACGAATCTAGGCCTTGCTTGATGATCGTTTTGATGAATTGCCAAACCAAACTGAGAATAAATCACTTGACATATGTTAAATCGGTCGCCAGCTTGGAAAGTAATGCCAACTTAAATTTCTATACCAGAAAAAAAAACACTCTTTATAATGGAGAGATATTTTGATTTACAATACAACTTTGTTAGTTTATTACTGGATTTTTAAGAGAGTTTGTAGTGTTTCAATAGATATTATTTTACATAGATCACATATAAAATAAATAGTTTAAATATTTTAAAATGCAGATGTCGGTGAATAAAGATATTCTTTTTCATGATAATTATCACTCAGGTTCTTTTATATAATAAAAAAAATATTAAGACACAGTTAACTTTTTACTTATATTTATTTAACTTTATTTAACTTTATTTATAATAATTTAATTTTTTCTTAGTTTTAATTACATTTATTTAATTTTATTATTTATTATTAAATTTATTTTCGTTTTTTACTTATAAATATTATCAAAACAATTAGTTGTTTTGTGTTTTAAAAAATTAAAGTAGTTACTCTAATCTTATAATTATATAGAAAATCATTTAAAAAAATCAATGAATCTTTTTTTAAAAAAAAATATTTAATTCTGAAAATATACAAATAAAATAAATAGAAGAGAAAAAATAAAAACAAAGATGGTGCTCGGGGGAATAGAACCCCGGTCAATTGGATAGTAATCAGATACGCTGACGATCACGCCACGGCGACTTTGCGGGAGGGAGAAAATATCTTGTATATAAGCTTATTATGAATTTCGAACGCTAATTTCTCGGAATTAACTGAACAGTTGACGGAATTTCATTGTGGTTTGAATACCCTATAGCAGTACTAATGTTACACAAAGTCTCGTCCCCAAATGAATTTCCTTAGTCGTGCCCCCTCTTTGTCAGTAAAAAAATATATTCTCTCGTTCAACCATATCTTATTTTATTCCTTTTTGTACACTGCTGGCCACCGTGAATGCAACACCCTGAAGGAAGCATGGAAATAACATGAGATTTACAACATGCATTAGTGGAGGTAAGATATGCAAATAATTAGAATTTCAGAGCAGACACTTATCACGAGCACCTTTGACGCCAACTCAAAGCGCTATTTAAGGCATGGAGATTTCGACGATTTCAAGTTCAGCAATTCTGTTTTTCTTATGGTTTTTTCAAAAAACTATCAGTTATGTCTCGTAGAAAACAGCGATCAGCTTTTGATCAAGTATCCGAGTTCGACAGAGGACGGAAAGTGGCCTACCGAGATTGTGGATTATCTTTCAGGGAAATCGGTAGTCGCATTGGACGAAACCAAACAACTGTAATGCGGATATGTGACCGTTGGATGCAGGAGGCTACAACGGACCGACGTGGTCTATCACATCCACCTCAGGGCACCACTTCACGTTAGGAGAGGCAAATTGTGAGCATGGTAGTGACGGATCACTCAGTCGCATCACAAACCGTATGACAGCACATTGAGACTGTAACGCATCATTCAGTATCTGCGCGTACCTTTTGACGCCTTTTACAGCAGAGTGGTCTGTCCGTAAGAACTACATTGCTTGGTATACCCTTGACGCAGAACCTCACACGTCTCCACGCTGAAAGATTATGTCGGTGTCGGAATGGAATAAAGTTGTCTTTACTGACGAGTCACGCAACTTTCTGCAACACCACGATGGTCGGTTTCGAGTGTGGAGACACCGTGGAGAGAGGATGCTGAACAGCTGCGTTACGCACCGCAAAACTGGTTCTGCACCGGGTGTTATGGTATGGGGCGGTATTGAATATCACTCTCACACTCCTCTAGTACGCAAATCAACGTCTTCAGAAATCCACATCCCATCTTTTCAGTCCTTTCAATGTGTAATCAATATAAATCACAAATAAAAAATGGTATATTAATCGCAGTTTCGTAAAGATTCTTAGTCCTCAGAAACGTTAATTCAAATAGCCAAACAGAAAAATAATTCTCATGTTTTGATTTTTATATTTTTGCCCTAACAATGTCGTTTTCTTACAGAATAATTGCCATTTTATTAATTGGTGCATTTTTGTACAATACAAAAAATAAAAAAGGATTACAATTACCGTACAAATTATCAATATAAGTGTTAGTTTTTGAATATAATTTTTAAATGACACGACCACTGTGTCACTGGTAATTATTAAACTAGTTCTTAACTTAGTATTGTTAAATTAATTATAAAATACATTGTGTGGTACTGATACATTTATGAAGGGAGTGCAAATGTGTGTTTTATATTTTATTATGTTAGAAATATTTTGTTTGTTTAATTTCAGTAAATTAATAAATTTTGTTTAAATAATCTTCTGTTTTCGACTTTTCAATATCCTCGCACCTCCGTCGTCAGGTTATCTCTCCCCCTGGGGCGGCGCACCCCAAAGTTTGAGAAACGTTAAGCTAAATATAAAACTGGTGATAGAAGCGGAAAAGTTATATTTTTTCGTTTACGCCGTTATCATTCACTGGAGAAAAAACGAATATACAAAAGATTTCTTACAAATATCGTAAAGGCAACTGAAGGACTTCAAACTGGGTCACATCATTAAAAAGCGTGAAACAGGATCTTCATAATGAACAATACGTCGCCACTGGCAACGTATAGACACAGCGGTGCACAAGTGCGTAGCAATAGTTATAAAAGAAGCTAATCAATGAAAGTAACGCTTCGAAAGGTCAACATGTACAAACGCGAGGCAAGATCAAATGATTGTTGGACAGACACGATTTGCTAAACCGATATCATATATTGTTACTATTTAACATACTACAGCCTCTTCACTACCCTCCGTGGTACACTCTACCATTTCATGGAGCTTTGTTGAGTGGGAGCTACGCTAACAGTAGACATTAAAATGTCTGCGTTTGACCCTATAGCATCGGCGGAATCATTTGTGGTGGTGTTGCAACGAATCATCATAGCTGCAATCGGACGGGGATTGCATAGAGTTCAATGATTTATTTATCCTTACTCTTGAAGCAGATGACCATCGTCTGCGTGTTTGAAAAGGCTGGAGTCAATGGTCTCTCAATCAGCCTTTAATTTATAAACGCATACAGCCATAACACCTCGTATGAAGATGTGAGTGCTTTAACATACGACCGCTGTTTATCATCCAAACATTTTTAACAGCTGAACGATACTTTGACACCATCCAAAGGAATGATGTATTATCCTTCGTAGCACGTCATACGGGTTCCAGTTTCCGTGATAATGTCAGACTTCATACCACTCGCATATCTTCGGACTGCCACCGTAACTTCGGCTGCGAAAGTACTGGTATACATTAAGAAATTTGTGTTTGAAAATGGAGAATTTTATACGTAAAACCTAGTCTGTTCTACTGTTTCTAAAATATTCTTGCATCGTTGTCCGAAAGATTGACCTAGTAATCACCAGGACGTGACAACTAGACTTCGCACTTTTTTACCCATAATTATGCCTTTCCCAAACTCCCTTAACAGTGGGAAGAACAAATTATAACGGATTTATATGACATTCATAACCTATTCAATTCCTCCAAGAGAGGGAATGTGATCATTGCGTTTTGTGAACATTCTTTTAGTTAGCGTTTTATGTGGTATCAATTTTCTGATTGCAGCACCTGGTCATATGCATGGGTACCAAATTTGGATCGCTTTCATATGGAGCACCATTCAATTGCTCTGCAACGTTCAATAGTTTTAGCTCAGTCTCTCCATAGTTTGCACCTTTTCAATGTTTCTGAGCTTATGGATAAAATTATTAAAAGGATACGTATGATTTTTTTTATTAAAGACTAGAAAAATGAAACTTGAAACTTAGAGAATCAAAAATTTACTTAACGTATCATAATCAAAAAAAATTCATAACGTACTATTCATAAAACATTTTCATTATTCCATAAATAACGTTTCTCCTGGAAAAAAACATAGCCTTGGATATGGCTGCGAGGTAATTACGCCAGCTATGTGGGGAGTGCTTTGCGCGGCAGAGTTAGTGAAATGTGCCATTCACTAGGACGTATCTACAACCTTTTCATGTGTCCCAAAATTAACTGGTACTCATGGCTAAAAATTGTGTTACAAATTTGTAAAATGGGAAAATAAAAATATTTTCTTTGATTTTTTTTCCTTAACACATATGGGAATCAAGATTAAAAGGATCTGAATTTCATACAAAATAGCACCACAAATTTTTTATCAGTATTTAAAAGATAGCCGTAAGCTATATTAGATTTATCTCGTTGTTTTTACAAGGATATCAAATATATTTTTTTCACATATCCAAACTTAATGCTTAGAGTTTTCCTGTAGTTTATAATCTGCGGGGTAAGTAATTTGATTTAAAAAATTCTTCTGTCTTTTATTTTTAACAGGAATAGAATCAAAAAGATAATATGGGGCATTTTTTTAACTTGTATAAATTTGTAAATTATCATATTGTACTCTAGAGCATACTCCAATTTTGATACTCTGTGTACCACATTATATTTGTATTCTATTTGATTTATATTTCAGATCTATAGAGAGTCAATGTCAATACAAGTATCGCTATCATATCTTGACCATGGTTCAAAATGACGATGAGCTGCTGTGTAGTTTTTAGCGCGTCGTTAAAACAAGTATCTTTCACTCTCATAGTCAACAGAGAATAAGTAAACATTATGTGTTATTTAAACAGAAAACATAGGTTATATATAAAGAGTATTGATTAAGAATAGAAACAAAAAAAAAAAAGAAATTTTTGAACCAATTTATTATATTTTCATTCAATCTCAAGAACCATCGTTACTATTCTCTATGTCAACTATTTTAAGAGAAAGTAACACCACATAAAAGTAAACTATTTAGAAAAATTCCTTTAATGTTTCTCTACTTCTAAATAAAAAAGAAGAAATGTAGTGCTTATATATCATTTAATTTATTAGACCGTTAATTGAAAATGTATAAAAAATATGGAGAAATTCAGTTTATTTTCGAAATAATAATGTTTTGCAAAAAGATTGTTTTCACAGGAAATATGAACATCTCATTGCTTTTTTTCCATCTCTAAGTACAATTACATAACAATTAAGATTTATGTAATTTAATAGTATATATTTATTTTCTAGTAATAAAATGAAGCACATTTTGCACGAATATAAAAGTAGTACATAAAAAATAGCTGAAAATAGCAGAATATGGTATTGTAAAAAAGATAGTAGATAAATTTAATTTTAAATATTTTTTATACATATAATGAATAAATGTGTTATTTCAAATTTTATAAAATGCGGAAAAGAAAAAAGAAATGACAGTCCAGGAGCAGGAATCGAACCTACAGACACAACGATCAATCGGATAACCACCAACTTTGCAAATGCGCGGCCACTCACTGTATCTGGCTGTAGCCCTTTCAAACAGTACGGTAGGACCAAATGCTTGCCATCTCTCTAATGGCTTCTGAAATTGCCGATACGATTCGGTCTTTTGTTCTCTGAAGTTATTCACAATTAAATGTTGTTAATAATTTTTATGTCTTTCATCATTTTTACTATAATAGTCACAATTCACATATTTGAAGCAATACTCCAATACCGCGCGGACTGAAGCCAAGGAGTGGCCATCTTTTGCAAACGTTGTAGAAGTCCGATGCCATAACCATTCGGCCATCCTGAACGCGGTGTTCTTTTCTAATATTCGTTTTCTTCTCTTTCTTCTGCGAATAAAGTTTTTAAAAATATTTTCAAAAAATATTTTCAAGTATAATTTTTTTTTAATTATAATTTTTAAAATATGCTACGAGTTTTGTGTATAGAATACTTAAAATAGTGTACATATTTTATATCTGGAAATGCGCGCAGCGCAATACATTTATACTTCATTATATAGCATTTATTTTATGATAAAATTGTAATATCCACAAGTAACACCGTTCCTTGCATTATAATGACGATGCAAAGGAAACTAGGCGAAGTCTTGTAGATAGAGTCAAGTTGGCATCTTCTTTAGCTACCATGCTGGCTACTTGGTGATAATTTAGGTGACCATGATGCCAATTATTTTTTATGAGTTTGTGACCAATGGATTCTACTGGAAATTAGTGGAGAAATATACTAATATTGCGATCCTGACGCAAGCAGGTTTTTAGAAAAAAATCCGTAAGATCTATAAATACCGAGTCACTTGCCGAAAGAGAGTAGTTATGTTTTGTCCATTGCAGAGTCCATAATGTTTTGATTTACGATTTGTCGTTTTGGTATGAACATGAATAGTCGACTAGCGACTAGTTTTACTTCTGTCTAGAGTAGGACGAGCAAGTGCTTGTGAATAATCTTTTACATACTTTTTTTAGACACTAATAGTTGTGTCTGAACACCGTAATAGTATGAAAGTTTACTGAGATTTATTTAGTGAATACAGCTGATGTGTTTCAAGGGGTTTTTTTCGACAATAAATTTCCCTCGCTTTTGAATAATTGTCTCCCTATTTGAGAATGATAGTATGAAATTCTGAAACCTCGATCAACGTAATGACGATAATAAATGAAATAAATTTATTTCTATACTGATAAAGTTATATATAGTATGAAAAAATTCGTTTCGAATTTACCCGAAATACAACATAAATTTTATATATTTTAATTTTCCTTAATTTATATATTCCAAAATCTCTTGATGACTCTCTAATATTCTCTTATATTAGGTTGGTGAAAATGAAATCCATAATTTTTTGGTAGATGGCTGTAGTGTCGATATCTTGTGAAGTATCGATCAAACAATTTCAAATTTATGCTTGGTGTCAAGGTGACATTGTACAGCAAAAAACTTATTTTCTTGTTTTTTGTTTGGTTCATTCAATCGTTAGTTACAGGGTGTTACAAATGGAAGTCAACAAAGAGAAGAGTTTTATACATTTTAAAGTTTTTCTTTGATAAAGGCGAAAATGCCTGCCAGGTGGCTGGAATTGCGAATGGTGTTTACGGCTCCGATACTGTAACAACTATTTACGTGCAATTTTTGGTTTCGCCGCTTCCGTACAGGCATTTTTGATGTTAAAAATGCATCTCGCACAGGCATGCCCGTCGTCGAAAATGTGAATAAAGTCACAGAAATATTTGAAGTTGACCAGCCTGTTAGCAGTCGTAGCATCGCACGAGAACTAAAGATTGACCATAAAAGTTTTAAACCATTTACGCAAAGTTGTATTAAAAAGACGCTCGATGTTTGTTTGCAACACCAATTAACACCAAAACACATGTTTAATCGAATTTCCTTCTGTGAAGCCTTGGTCAAACCGAATGAAACCAACCCATTTCTTAAGCGGATGGTGAATGGAGATAAGAAATGTGTCACATACGATAATACGGGGCAAAAGCGATCGTGGTCACACCTTGTTGAAGCAGCTCAAACGGTTGTCAACCCAGGACTAATGGCCAGGAAGGTTACACTGTGTATTTGGTGGAACTGGAAAGGAATAATTTACTATGAGTAGCTTCCGTATAGCCAAAAACTAAATTCATATCTCTATTCTCAACAACTGGATCGTTTGAAGCTAGCAAATTTTAAGAAACGGCCAGAAATGTCAAAACATAATAGGTGTGTTCCATGTGGACAATGTCAGGGCACACACGACTCCAGTGACTCGCCACATACTTGGGTGCTTGGTTGGTAAGTTTTAATGCATCCACCATAAAGTCCGGATCTGGCACCAAGATAGTACCACATTTTACTTGCATTGCAAAACTTCCTTAGTGATAATAAATTGGGATCAAGAGAAGATTGTGAAAATCCATCACAGGTGATTTTCGCCAATAATAACCAAAACTTCTATTAGAGAGGCATTATGAAGATACCGTTAAATTGGCAACAAATCATGCAACAAAACGGTGCATATTTGACCCAAATAGGACAATCCAAAGCATGTTAAATAAAGTCTTGAATACCATTAAAAATAATGAATTTCTTTTTCCACAACCTAATGTATTCCACTGCATCTAACATATTATGTTATTGTTTATGTTTCATATTATCTGAAAAGTTCTGTTCAGAATCAGGGAACAGAGAAATAGCAGTAGAGATGTGAATAGGATAACTATCATTGTTTGTCATAGCGATAACACACTCGATTCCACCGTAAGTTTTAAAATAAAAGGTTATTTTATTATTTTAAGATCATTTAAATAAAAGCTTGTTTTTTAAAAAAAGTTTTTCTTTTACTTTAAATTTCTTTTTTACTTTTTAGTTATCACTGGACAAGTTTCTCAGTCTGTTCGTCTCATTCAACGCATCATTGTTGTAAAGTCGTTTGCCTGTTAATACTGAGCAGGCTAGCTCAGGGGTACTTCATATTTTTCCCGCATAGCCACGTACATATGATAGATATTAATTTCCGGCCGAAATAAGAAGATAATGGGGGGTAACACACTGTAAAACCAAAACAAAAATAGACAAAGCAAAATTAATCAAAATATTAAAATTATTCTTTTTTTTTTTGCTTTTTGCTTTCACTATAATATTATATTAAAAACAAAAACACAAGAAAAAATTTTACCACTGTAATTGTAAAAAATTTTTTCAATCCTCGTGCAAAATTTGGATAATACCCTTCTACAAACAGAAAAAAAAAGCTTCGTGCGATTATCTTTAAATATAAAGAAGTTTTAAAATGTTTTATTGAAAATTTGAGTATTTTTTGAATAATCGTAATAAAAAAAAATTGTCATTTTATTTTTTTAAATGACTGATTCTAAAACAGAAACACCAGAACTTTCTTAGTGCCGAATATCGATTCATTAACACAAAAAAAAAAAAAAAAAAATTCATACGGAATGATTTAGAATTTATTTTCAAGAAAACGCATGGATTTTGTCTCATTTTAGAAAGACACCTAAAAAAATAGAAATTATCATTATTTTTAAAGAGATTTATATCGTATCGTGGCAAAATAAATGATCTTTTTTCTTTTTTAATTATTTCGTGTCTCAGTTTGACAGAAAGAATCAGATACTTTTGTAAAGAAGATCGAAAAATAGGAACTTCTTTAAGCTCAATCCGATAAGTTGATTAGCGGAATAAAAAGCTAACAGGGTAAAATGTTTTTAATTAATATCGTTTTAACTAATAGTGATATTGGAATATAAATGGGCAAAACATGCATTGTCATACAAACTAAAAATCTGTATACAAAATTTCAGCTCAGTCGGTTGAAGGCAGCAGCTTCAAAATAAAGTTGCAAGATTCCACCTGAACAAATTACTTTAATTACTAATGTTTAACTAATTGCGATTTAGGAATATAAATGGTCAAAACAGGCATTGCCATCCAAACTAAACGTGTATACGAAATTTCTGCTAAGTCGGTTGAAAGTATAAGCTTCAAAATTGCGTTGCATGATTCCAACCGAAAATTTTACACTGAAAGTTAATAAAAAGCTTGTAAAAAACATTAAAAAAAGAGAACGTGTACATTTAATTTTATCAAGAGAAATAATTTTAGAAGGACAATAAAAGTGATTTAAAGTAAATTTAGAAACTGCGAGCTCGTGGGAATCGAACCCGGAGTAATTCATTTGAAAGCACCTTCTCTAACCACTGCGCCACGAAGGATTGCAGCCAGATGTAAAGTAAGCTTCTAACATGGGTAAAAATTTTTAATCAATATCTTTGTAACTTATTGCAAACTTGGAATATAAATAAACAAATCATGCATTGTCATCCAAACTAAATGTGTATCAAAATTTTAGTTCAATCGGTTGAAGGCATCAGCTTCAAAATTGAGTTGCCAGATTCCACCCGAACAAATTACTTGAATTAATTACGTTTTAACTAATTGCGATATCGGAATATAAATGGCCAAAACATGCATTGTCATCCAAACTAAACGTGTGTAGGCCGGATGGTATGCTTTGTTTTTGAGTCTTTCTTGAGGGACGCAGCGGAATAACCCTACGCTGTGGTGTTGACGAAGGAATGCGTATCAAAACGTCGAAAATAAAGAATTTTTTTTTAAAAAAAATATTAAAATTTACTGAAGGAAGGAGAACAAAATACATTCCGAACTATGAAAAGTAACATAATGCGTATGCTATAAATTAAAATATTTATAACTTAAAAAAAGCATGCACAAAATTTATATAATACTTATACTCTTTGTTTGTATGTAGCTTTTTTATTGAGAACATTTATAACCCCGTGCACCACAAAGTATCACACGGGGGCTTACATAGAAATGAGCATCAAGCATACATCACAAAGAAGAGAAGGTTTACAATAAAATCATCCATGTCTTATCCGGGTTTCGAACCTAGCTCCTACGGCACCACAGTCGGCGTGAGTAGCCACAATACCGGATGGGTGGTTTTGTACATAGTTAAGATCATACTACAGCTTAAGCATCAAAATACAGTATTATAGCACTTCATACATTGTCATTGTATGGAGGAGGGGGGCGAAGAAAATTCTGATTCAAAATTGGGTCACCAATATTGAAAGTTTGGAAAGCACTATTGTTGATTTCAAGGTCCACTAGGTGCTGCAGTTGCTTTGGAGCCTTTGTTTTACGCCGAAGTTTGCGGGTTCAACCTGGCCGTAATCCTTTTTTTTTCATTATGCAAACAGTCGACAGCGTCCATGTCATATGATTATGCGGCGTTTAAAACATCTCTATAGAGCTTGGGTGCTTTCGGCAATATTAATTTTCCAGGTCTGTTTTTGAATTGTCAAATCTCATGTATCTTCCTCTGGAGAGGAAGCTGAGCATCGAAATTACGTTGTGTCAATTGATATTCGTCCATAAGGTAGCACGCAAGAATGTGATATCAGCTCCCGGTAACGTACTTGGTCAGCAATGTTATTTATCAATCCACTGCCCTATTAGAAAATGTACATATATAGGTTGAGACAGAGATAATTGTGCTTTTATCGTTTGATGCCCCCCGCCCCTTCGTTACGATTTCAAGTATATTGGGTGATCGTATCTTTAAATTATATTCACTGAATGTCCCTTTCCGCATGAACATCATTAGCGAATTTTAGTTGAATCATGGGCTCGAATCCAGAATCAGCCAAATTCTATTATTTTGCTCAGAATGTTATTTCTTTATAAATTCACACAGCTTAGTCTGTACTTTCAACTGAGCCAGATTGAAATTCTGGTATCGTTCGAAAAGTTAGTCATGTATTGCAAATAATTATTATGTTTATTTTTTTTTAATTTTTAGTTGAAATTAATGATTTTCAGTGACTAGTTCCTGATATTCAATTAAAAAAACGTACGATCCAAGATCCAAGCCCTCGAACATCTAAAAAAAATCACAAGATCTTGGAGGCCAATTCACAGGTCCAAAACGTGAAATTAGGCGGACACCAAACGTGTCTTTCAATAAATCGATTGTGGCACGAGCTGTGTGACATGTTGCGCCGTCTTGTTGGAACCACGGCTCCTGGACATCATGTTTGTTCAATTCAGGAATGAAAAAGTTATTAATCATGGCTCTATACCGATCACCATTGACTGTAACGTTGTGGCCTTCATCGTTTTTGAAGGAGTATGAACCAATGATTCCACCAGCCCATAAAGCACTCTAAACAGTAGGTTTTTTTGGATGTAACGGTGTTTCGACATACACTTGTGGATTAGCTTCACTCCAAATGAGGCAGTTTGTTTGTTGACGTAGCCATTCAACCACAAATGCGCTTCATCGCTAAACAAAATTCGCTTATGAAAATCGGGAACAACGGCAATCTCGTTTTGGGCCCATTGACGAATCTACGCCTGGCTTGATAATCGTTTTGATGAATTGCCAAACCAAACAGAGAATAAATCACTTGACAGCTGTTAAATCGGTCGCCATCTTGGAAAGTAATGCCAACTTAAGCTTCTTTACCTGGAAAAAAACACTCTTTATGATAGCGAAATCTTCAAAAGTTATAAAACTCATGTTGTATCTCTTGTAAATGTGTGAAAGGGATTTTTTATAGTATATATATATATATATATATATATATATATATATATATATATATTATAAAAAAAAAAAAAACGTATTTCATTTAGTAATATTACTACATTTATCGGGTTTCGAGTATTTTATGCAATCAAATCTTGTAGTGCCTGGATATTGTTGCCGGAAAATTATGGAATGTTGGCACTATTCTGCGCGATTTTCGTAGATAAATTGCTGTTTTTTAGAGAAAAAAGGTAACTGACCCTCGAGCAGGATGGCTAGAGGTGAAAGACCCACGTTTTCTTTTTTTTTTTTTTTTTTTTTGAAGCTCTGAGACTTGAAGGGATTTGGTGTTAAGAAAAGTGAGTGAATCTGATTGTAAACCGACTTATACAGCGTGGTTTGCAGTACAAACCATAGAGTATTTTGGGAGAGGTTTTAAAACGACGGACTGTGTTTTATTTGAGAAGTTTTAGAGAGTAATCGAGATCAACGCACAGCACGTAGCTGGTGTACTAAGAAGAGATAGTTTCCTGAGAAAATTTTGAACACGATGGACAGTGTTTGTTTTATTGTAATGGGAAGCGTTGAGAAGTAGTTTTGAAAGCAATTGAAAAAAATGACAAGTCTCATAGAAATGAAATGGAAATTTCATTGTCGAAAAACAATATTAGAAATATTTCAAGTTTATCCCTTTAATACCCGCATTTATTTTTATATAAAAATATTAAATTATTTGGATTATTAATAATATATTGACCACAATGATGCTGGGAAAAATAATAAAAAATTCCCTTTCCCTGCTGGAACGTAGACAGCATCCGCACGGCCATGAGCGTTGGACATTTTTTTGTGAAATCAGTGCCGGTGAAATTTTCCTTTGTTGGCTCTTTTTTGATAGTAGAAACACGCTGAATTTAACTAAAATTGTTACAAATAAGAAAATCACTGATGTAAAATTAATTCTTTTGTTGAATCATTGTTTATTTTCTGTGGACATCTTTAAAACTGGTTTTCGCTTTTGATTAGCACAAATATACATTGTATTTTTTCCAACATGTTTTTGAAATGCATTCGTAGTTTTCAAATATGTGCTTGAAATGTCATCAACACATCGGAAATGACTGTACTTGCCAAGCCTTTTTATTATTGAATGGTCAGGATAAACAGCATGATATGTAAAGCATATGGATCCTTCGATCTTTTTGCTAGTGGAATCACAGCACTGTTATCTTCATAAGTTAAAATGCTTTTTTTAGTAGGTGGATGGCTGCTAACGATTTAAATGTCTCTAACTTAAAATTTAAGCCATCCATTTTGATTTTTGGAGGAATTATATTTGATATTCATCTTGCTTGCACAGAAACCAAGAATTTGCATCAGCTAAAAGAAAGAAATGTGTAGGTTCAAGAGACTTTATTGGTAAAGAATGGTCCAAAATTGTCTTTCTATTTGAAATATTTATGTTTTTCTTCCTCGTTCTCATCTGAACTTAATTGTTCTTGTAACTTACGTGATTCATGTATTTTGTTCGCAGTATTGTTAAATATTCGAGACTTTACTAAGTTCTGATATAAGTTAAATCCAGCGTTTCTCAAAATGTGGGTCGTGCCCCCTTAGGGAGGCATAAGGGTACGAGGAGGGCGCAAGCATATTGAACATTTGGAAAAAAAAGATTACCAAAATTAAAGAAACAAAATACATTCTGACATAATAAAATTAAAGCATTTTCACACTGATATAATACATTTATAAATGTATTAGTATTGCACAATGTATTTTATAGTTACTTGAACAAGTTTAATATTACCAATAACGCCATGGGCTTGTCATATACAAAATTATATACAGAAATTAAAACTCATTTTAATTATTTGTACGGCTTATTATTAACCACTTAACTGCCGATTCAAAGTTTCGTGATTCGTTCCCTAATGTCATTGTTTTTCAAGTAAGCGCGCGTATGAAGTCTTGGGTGGGAGATAAAGGGGAAGAATAAACATGCAAATCCTCTGAAACAAGCAAATCTTTCGCAAACAATATCAATGCCCTTTTAATGCATTTCAATGCCTTCGGAATATATTTATGGATGGCAGTGAAAAGAAAAGATAGTACTTTGGAAAGACGTATATATACGCCGAGGCAGTTAATGCCTTGGCTGAGCGACACATTTATATATGCCAGTAGCACGTAAGATGTTAATTATTACCCACAATGTAGTCTTGGCGTAAAAGTATAGTATTACTGAATTCATTGTTATTGTATGGGAAGCGGAGGCGTGATGAAAATTACGATTGTTTTTGGGCACAAGTATTGAAAGTTTCAGAAGCACTGATTTAATCTGATTTATTTTTCAATTGCTAATTCTTCTTGTGTGAGAATTATCTCTCCCTCTTTAGACACCTTTAAAAGTTTCTGGTTAAAAGTTAATACATTATTCCATGAAAAATAATAAAATGTATCAGAAAACTTCTATTTTAAAAAAAAAAAAAATTCAACCACATCTTTTCAACTCCCAACGGAAAAACCAGGTTTGTTTTTCTGTGGGGTGGAGGAGATAGGGATGCAAATATCTGTGTAAAGCATTGAAATGCCATACACCTCAACAAATGTGTAAAAGAGAAAATGAATTGCACTAAAGAGCCAAGGAAAGAAAATAGGATTTTGTTTTAACTTATTTTAATATTATTGAAACATAAAAGAAAACTCATACGGCAAAATCTTACCTTTACACCTGAAGTGACTGAATTAACGCCCTACCCGTACGATCGTGCGAGTGATGAAATCCCGAGTCCTACCAGACCCATTAATAGAGTATAATTCATATTTTTCTTTTTTCAATAATTTAAACATTAAGGCAAAAATTTGTATTTATAAGCAATTGGAAAAATATATAATTAATTTCTTACAATAAATAAAAAGAAGACGTTTTTCGTTGTATTTCAAAACAAAGCTAGGTTCACCAGCAAAAAGTAAAACATGGACTACAACTACCGCCTGTTGGTAAAAAAAGGGATGTTATACACTTTCTGTAAACAGGCTCAATTGTTGGATTCGGAATTTCCGTACATACGACTATTCCAGAAGCAAAAATGTATAACAATGTCTTACCCACACGTTCGTGCGGGTATTGTCTTGGCAGAATAAATCTCAAAAGGCCTCTTCAATTTTCACTCAGATAGCATTTACTAGTCAAAAAAAATACTGACTTTGCTATGTTCAAAACAAGACTACTCAGTTTCGGCAAGCGACTACCAAATTAAAGGTCTTACGGATTTTCTCGAAGGATCTGCTTGCTTCATAGATCGTGATATTAGAAGATATTACCCGTACATTCCAGAAAAATCCATATGGTTTCGAACCCTCCATAAAAAATCCCCAAGTCACGAAAATGTCACCAAGAAGCCAACATTGTTGCTAAAAAGATGCCAAATTGTTTCTATCAACGAGATTTTGCCAAGTTTTCTTTGGGAATCGCCTTTATAATATGAGGAATGACGTTGCTCGAGAATATTATAATTGTGACGTATAATAAATACAATATAGAGCAGTATAACCGGATTACACCTCCAGATATAAATTATTTACACTAGTTTAAGTATTATTTATTATTATTTACAAAAAAATCTTAACATTATTTTAGAAATTATAATTTTAAAAAATATCACTTGCATGTTGTTCGAAAAATTATTTTTTAAACGTAATTCACAAAGAGAAAGTATAAAATTATTATTAAATTAATTATTTTATAATTTCATAAGATATTTAATAAAACCGCTTGAATTAAATTTATTTAGTTTTAATAAATTTGTTTAAATGATTTTAATGCATGTATTTAAAAAGTTTTAACTGTATTTAAATAATTTTAATAGAGTATTAAATAACTGTAAATAAAAATATATGATAATTGAAATTAATAATAAGTAAATATTGTAATTATGAATTAATTATTTTAATTAATAAGCAATTTTTTTCTTAGTTAATAATTAAATAATGTAAGTAATAATATTTAATTGCTTTTTGTATTAATTAATTATTTTTAATTAATAGTTTATTATTTTAAAGTAATGATAATTTCATATAATTTTAATGAATTATTAATTTTAATTAATTGAAATAATAAATAAATTAAGTAATTAATATTTTTTTATTATTTTATGAAATACAAAAGAATTGCCGTAAGATCCGGCGTATAACGTGCACCTATACTTTCAAGCTAATTTTTTTTTTATTTATAGGTATATTCGCCTTATAACGCGCACCTCCTTTTCAACGAAGAAATCTGAAATAAGAATACATTATTTTTATGTTTTGAAGTGATTTATTCGAGGTATTATCCCACAATTCTCTCTCTCTCTCTCTCTGAAAAAATAGTATACTTCTAGAACTAGAACTGTTTTTGTCAATAAGGCAAGTCGTTTCTTTTAAATAACAATGTATCGATACATCTAGAAGTAATTTTTTTTTTACGCCGATCTTTTTTGTTATTTTTAAAAGGTATTGTTTTTATTCCCGGCGTATAACGCGCACTCTTAATTTTCGATCTAATTTTTGTGTTCAAAGTGCGTGTTATAGGCCTGATTTTACGATAATTAAAATATCATTTAAAATTGAATAAACCTGATACAAATAAATGTATTTAATTTTTTTAAAAAATTAAAGGTATCGAAAAAAAGCAGTTGATTGCTTCATTCGAACTCTATTCGCCTTCATTGAAGGAAAGCGTCTTACAAACCAAGCCATTGCGTCACCGGTGGTGATGAAAAGTTAAGTGTAAAACAGCTAACTATTAATTTCAAAAGCTATTTTATCCAAACTCACGGGCTATTGAGCAGAATTGCATTCAGTGATCAAAACCTTAAATGAGCACAATTATAACACCAAGTATCGACCCTTAATGAATTTCGTTGCCGTGCCCTTTCTTTCTTAGAGAACGTTGTGACAACATAAAATAATTATGGCATGTGAAAAGGTCATTTATTTCTTTTTTTCATAAAATTGTTTATAATTCTAATTACAAAATTATTTTTATTAGGAAAATAAGATATGAACATTTATGTTACCGAATCATCCTCCATCTTTTTAGTAAAACTTTTCGCTAAAAATTCAAAGTAATAAAAACTCCGCAGATACGTTTTGTAAGCTTATTTGTACGGGAAATGGAAAACCTATAGATATACTTTGGATAATATTAGCATACAAAAATATAATTTGGATTATGTTTTGATATCGGATGAAAATCTATTTTTTAATAATATATATCTCTAAAGTTATCAACACGGGAGCGAAATAGAATAAAATACTTGAAAGGAATCCTGCGTTCAGGATGGCCGAGTGGTTATGGCATCGGACTCCTGCATCCTTTGCAAATTGCTGCCTGTCATTGATCGAGGGCAAGTGGTATTGAAATTTCGATTCAAAATGTAGCTATATATATGTTTGAAACAAATAGTGATACCATAAAGCATTTGATATATCCAAATAAAATATCCAAGACAAAGGTAATTATGAAAAAGAATGAAAGAAAAAAAATAAGTGCCACACACACAGTATGTGAAGCGTTTCAAAAGACAATAGCCCAAATAAAATTGGCAATAGGAGAAGCCTGATAAAGTGGCAAACTTTGTGTCCTGTATGATCCAGTATCAATGAGAGCCAGCATCTGTAAAGATGGTGGTTATCCGATTGACTGTTGTGTGTGCAGTTTCGATTCCTGCTCCTGAACAGTGATTTTTTTAATACATGCTTTAAAAATCTAAATAGATTTAAGGTGTTAAAGAAAATATATATGAAATTGATGAGAGAGAGAGACACACACAAAAATAAAATTTGTTTTAATTTGGTGAGATGCAAAGGTAAAATGTTCTTTCTTATATAAAAACATAAAATAGGCATTTCTCTCTTTTTAATATATAAATTTTACAGTCTAAAGAAATTTGAAACGTTCGTGTTATCCCAGTATAAAATCAAAATATACTTGTCAGATTATGTTGTAGTGCAACTAAAATGTACGTGAAGTGTTTTGAGTTTTTTTTATTTTGTTTTTTTCTTCAGGGCCTAATTTACTAACACATAATAATTTTTACATTTTAAAGAAGAAGGTTGTTATGTTAGTGTTTTAAAGGAGATATTGGGAAATATCTGACTACATTTTGGAAAATCAAGAGAGTTAATGAGAAAGTTGTAAATTAGTTTGAAAAATTAGAACCTGATTAACAGCTCTTCCATGTACTCTATGTTAAATGAAAACTACTGCTTCTTTATAATTGGATATCATCTATTAAAAATTTTACGTAGGGTTTACATTTTTCATAGACATAAAAATATTTCAATTTACTTTTATTAAAAAAACTCAGTAAGAAATCGATTAATTCATCCATTTGTGATTAACGTATAATATGTTTAAAGAGACGGTTTTTCTCACCACAACTACAAACAATTTTGTAAAATAGGAAACATATTTATATTTATGTACAAACTCCAGAAACGCAAAAAAATGTTTATATTTTTTGATAATATAAACTGAGTAACAATTTTAGAATGATCTAATTATTACAGAAATGAGAGTTATTTCTAAATCTTGTTTCGAAAAAAAGTTTGTAGTTCTTTTAATATACATTTGTTACATTTTTATATGATAGAATATGTTTTTCATGATCTCATTTTTCTGCTGTGTCTGGAGTATCAGTAAAGATCAACCAGTGCAAAAAGAATTTATTATATTTTTGCATGTTGTATCCAATATTTCCTTTATCTCATTTTTAGTAAGAAAGGAATATATCTCATACTCAATTAATAATATTCAATAACTCGGTATTCAGCGAAATTTTTTTAGTACAGCTATTTAATGCAGTGTATCTCTTCTATACGTATTTTTTAAATAAAATCTTTTTTAAGCTCTTGATGTAGGAATATACCAAATGTAGAAAATCCTAGTTAGATTTGAATGATCGTCGCTTTTAGAAAAATGGTTTTTAAATTGCATTCTTCTAATTTTAATCTCTTAATTTTTTTTAAACTCCTATTCCGAAATATTTTAGAAGTATGAATTGGCGTCAGTGAAAACTGTTTCACCAGTTACAAAACGGACCAGAAATTAAATTTTATAGTTATTGCATAATAAGACTTACTGGACATTTGCCTGGTTCCAAGTTCAACCTTCTGCGGGGGTTGGCAAAAATATCAAATGTGAACCATTCCAAGGCTACGAAAAGGTTGGGAATGGCTGATATATCTGTTATGTGTTGGTCAACAATTACGTTAAAAGTTATGCCCTAAATTTTAAATTAAATTGAAGTTTAACTATAAAATTATAATTAAAATTATTTAGAAGTTACGATTAAACGATCTGATGATGTCAAGTCGTATTTTTCCCATTCTAGCCTTCGTGCTCGTTTCCCTGTTATGTAGCATCTGGTTTTGCGAGGCATCTTATTCATGTTCTCAACGTCTAGTGTCTTAATGACAGTGCCCCAAACCAGACATGCGCAAAAGAGATGCATCGAATCTCCATCTATCAACAAACTAGCGAAAAGTTCCTTTTACCACAACTCGCCGTTCCTGAGCTCTTCTGGACCTCCAGCCAACTCTGAAAATGTAAAAACAGAACAAAAGCAGAATAACTGAAATGAAGTATTTGAGCATGAATGTATTACAGTTTTCAGGTCTTTTATTTGTTTTTAAGTTTTCAACATTATTTTTTTAATTGCACTGTATAAACTCGTTCTTGCATGTCTTCTACGTCCGTCATCCTTTTTGGTTTGTTTTTAAATCTTCTACTACTTCATTTTTATGTGTGATGGTCTTGCACTAATCTAGAAAATCGTTTAATCGCTTAAGGTCTTTTGCACAGATTCAAAAAAAACCTACGGACCCAACGGTCAATCGGATAACCATGAATTTTGCATAGGCTCCCCCACACTAAATCAAAACGGTTAATCCAAACTGTGCATAAGCAGTATAAGATTCAAAGCTTGCTCAAACTTAATCGATCGATGAATTACGTTTTATTTCTTCATTAGTCTCTAAAATTGTAAAAAAATAAGAAACGCTGTTCAGTACCAGGAAATCGACATACGGAGACTACAATTGGATTAACACAATCTTTAAATAGGCTACAACCAGTTGGATCAGAAAGACAATTCGAAAGGGTATTGCAGTAAAAAAATTAAAAATTAAAAATTAAAAATCTAAAAATTACCATTTTGTTACTTATTCAATTGCCAATGTGTGATCCAGTCTACTACTATCTTGATATCCATCACTTCCTAATGACATTTTATGTTAGCCTCTAACTCGTTTTCATATATTATCGCACATGTGTCTTATAATCTTTTAACTATACTAAGAGAAAGCAATGGGTTCATTAAGGGGAGTTGGAAACCTCTCTCTCTCTCTCTCTATACTGACAATGTTAACTTGGCTAATTTCGATGTACCTTTTCTCAAAATCTGTTTTATGTACATGCTTGAAATTTTTCATACTATTAAAGTACGTCTCTCTCATTATACTAAAATGAGCTTTTAGCTAATTTTGAATTTTTTAATAAATTATGAAATATTTGATCAAACATTGCGAAATTTGACCCATTTTTTTACTTAAAAAATTTGTAAAAATTAAATTTTTGAGTTTTTTACAAAAGGCTCATTTTAGTATATATTAGACATCATTATAAATAATTCATAAAAAATTCACATACCTGTGAACAGTAGTTTTTCAGAAAAGGTACAACACACATTAAAATTTACATTTTGAGATAAATTTATTTTAATGTATACAGTGAGACTTCTATAAGGCTAGGAAATAAAAAAATAAAAGGTTCAATTTCAAATAAAAGATACATGTTTTGGTTTATATCAGTCGTTACACTTTTAAGCAAAAATAAAGTAATTTGTTTACAATTTTCGCCATTAAAATGGGTGTGACCTAAATTCAAAGATTATTTAAAAATACGTTTTAAGGGCTTCTAAATACCCTAGAGGTTAAAGTAAGGTATTTTTAAAAAGGTTAAAATCTATACAATTTGAAACTGTAAAAATCTCAAATTGTCAAAAAAAAAAGATTTTAGCTTTCCAACACCCCTTAACAATAAGGATGAAGGAGTTCCACTATAATTTCTCTGCTGAAAATGACCTATATAAAAAATAATTTAAAGCGTGAAAATCAGAAACAGGGTGTCTCGAAAATCACCCTCAAATTCTACACAGCTAGATTTAATGCTGGTAATCTATAAAAAGTCCTTGTGAACTGCACTCGTACGATTCTTATTTAACGAGAAATATTCGAAAAACAAATTATACCAGTGCAAGGAATAAACACCGGATTAGGCACAAGAACAGATGTATTTACAAATTCTTATAAAGACAGATAACGAAAGTGTCCATCGTACATATTTTTGTGGGCTGGAGATATGCTTGGATGAATAAGTTCAATCGTCGCAGTAGCGATGTATCGACTTCTGAGGCGGCCCGTATCGATATTAACTACTTCTTGATACAGCAATTCCTTAAAAATAGCCCTTTGGGGGAAAATTTAGCGCTGTTGAAATCTGGTGATCTGATGGACATAGAATCGGACACAAATGTCCGATCGAGTGTGTCATATACAGCTAATACGTACAGAGGAACAGAAATGGATCGGAACAACATTATGAACCCTCATTTACCTTAATTTTTTGTAAAGTATGCATCGTACAAATACAGTTCCCAGGACATGTTTATATGCTCACAACGAGGAATATAGCTGTGCGAATTTTGGCCGATATTTTTGGGACACCCTGTATATATATATATTAATTTAAGAATAAAATCCCAGGTTTCGCACATAATTCTTGATTATGCTTCAAATATTTGGATAAGTGAAAGAAATCTCACATAAGTTTTAACTACTTTAAAAGAAAGCAAATTCCATTGTTCAACAGTCTTGGACGTATGCTCATGCTCTTTCGAGGCCGCAAACAAAATCATTTAAAGCTTAAAAATGATTCCTTATAAACAACAGTTCTTTTCACCCATTTACCAAAACTTTTTTAAAAATCTTTGAAAGAATTTTTCTTGTACGAATTTCGTTTGCTTTTGAATATAAGAAATAACTTACATCTTCATCGCTCCTTATGAATTATACACTTTGAAGACGTCTGGACTGCAATATACATTACATTTAAAAAAATAAGGACGAAATTTTTCGGGCAATACTATTAGAGATTAAGAGTTTATATCACTCAATATATATATATATCAATGGCCTTTTTTAGAAATGTCTTAAAATATGTATCAACGGCAAAATAGTTTAATGGAGTCATACATCTCTTATATAAAGATTCTTAACAGATTCATGAATAAACCCATTTTCTCTTTGGACAAATATATTATTAAAGTTTAACCTTGCAAAGTTCTATTGTGGAAAATTAGGATCATTTTCTTGTATAGAATAATTAATATGTTATCTGGTTACCCAATCCTACTTCTGTGTACCATTACATGTCTAGGCATAGGGCCAAACGAAAACTAGATATTTTGATTATGAAAAGAATGAATGTTTCAGCTTTGAATAAATTGTATGGTTTTGGGGGTTTAGCGATCATTTACAATAATGAGATCATAGAAAGAAACAAATTTTATACAGTTTTTATACAGTTATATAGTTTGCAGTAAACTTAATTTTATGTGTCTTATCAGTACAGAAATAGTTACCTGAGGTACTAAAACTTGACCATATTATACAAAATACAACTCTAAAAACTGCATTCTGTTTTTTCAAAGAAGCAAAAACATTATGTTTTTAAAACAAAATCGTCCTGAAATTCGATCTAAAAAGTAAAACGTTTATAAAAAATTATAATTTAAAATTTCAAGGACAGATTTTTTTTGTATAAAGTTTAATTATCTCTAAGAAAAAGCGTTTAGATAAAGACATTAATATCGTTTTAAATGTAGCTTTCTGTTTGTTATATACATTTAAATGTTAATGCTTAAAGATAATACATATCTGCACACTCTGTCTTTTCCTGACCAAAGTAAGTCGCATGAAAGTTCATCACCTTAGAGCATAAGTCCTTTTTATAGAGAGATTTTCCTGTTTCATTTTGAAATTAAAATAAATTATGGTCAGCTTAAGAAACAGATAAACTGTTATAAAAATTGAATGTGCAAACATCATTGTGGAATGGAAGTTCTAAATTCGATAGATATACATAAACAACATATTTGAATATTATACAAATGTTGATATTTAGTTAAATATTTCTATTCTTAAAGTATTTTTGTAAATTTAAACATTCTAAACATTGTAAAATATAAAAGTAAGAAACATAAGATTTATTACATATTTCGATTTTTGTATAGGTTTGTAAACATTTAAAACACTCCTTAGAATTTTTATGTCAACATTAACAAATTATAAAGTTTGTTAAATCTACTTTAATTTTTTTTCCGAAAATTTATTCAGAAATTTCAATTTAATTTTCTTTTGATTATAGTTATGTCCCATAACAATTGAGCATTCTACTGTCATTTTTGGTAAACAGGAATATATTGTTGGTTTAGTAAATTGCCATATGAAATATTGAACGTGCTCATGTGTGATATAAAAATGGATTTAAAGTAAAGTCTACTGCTTTCAAATATTTAATCAATATATATATATATATATATATATATATATATATATATATATATATATATATATATATTTCAAGTGTTTGATGAAAAAATATATCTAATTTAGTAAGATTTGTTGACTAATAAGGTTTCTAAAATTCTACATATTTGCAACAATACTTTAAAGCTGTTGACTGGTATAAAACCTGATTCGAACGAAAATAAAAGGAAACATGACATGCATGATGCACTAGTGATTTGATTTGTAAGATTGTCGCTTCAAAAGTTTGGTGTCCTCTAAATAATATCGTTTCAGTCCTTCATGGTGATAATATTGCGTTTGCAAAATTGTCCCCATCATATAACGCAAAATAACTTCTTAGACCCAATGATTATATGTTTTCATTTAGATACAGTTATAGATATAACCTGAAGTTCTCTGCCCTAGGGTGTTCTCTCTGAAATTGGAGTATAATTAAAGTCAAATCATACTGTCACCTGCATGGCACTCAAAGCTAAGGCTAACGATATGGATACATTTAGTCTCGGGGCATCAACTTGATACTGTAATGACTGCTCTTTGTAATTATCCACAAGCACCCATTTACGTCAACTTTTATAGCTTAGAGCAAGTGGCTAGGAGACAGTACACGTTGCTTTGGGGTCGCTGCCTGTCGTTTGGCTACGGGTGACACTCTGACTGGATGTCGTGGTGAACATGGAAATGCACCAAAGGGTGACCATTGACGAAGCCTGTCTAACTGAGAACACTGACGCCTAGGCAGATGACAGGAGAACGACTTCAAGAAAACAATAACAGCGTGATGGACAAGTGTCCTGATGTCGGACGAGAAATCTGGTACCAGTACATTCCAGACGGTCCATTCGAGTTCCGCACGAATAGGACACTAATGAATCCGAATAGCGTGAGCAGACTTTTGGGTCCCTACCAATGAGAGGTGACGAGGGGTGTATAGCGGACCTGCCCTGAAGTTTAAAATGGTCATTTTTTGGAGGAGACGTAGATAAGATCAGAGACCGAGATGGGGAGGATATGAGATGGGAGAGGAGATGAGATGGACATTGGATCGAGATTAAGGTGCTTATACCAGAAACTGAGATCAGGGGGCAGAGATGAGAGGTTGAGATTAGAGTGGAGATCAGAGATCGGATTCAAGTTCTAAGGGGATTTTCCAGGTGTAAGGGAAGAGAAAAGATAATGAACGCCGGTGACGTTGTAGAAATTATTCAGCCAACTTAGTAGAAATATGGGGAAGTGTCCTTCGGACAAGGCAGTGATGTGTAGCTATTGAACTCCTATGTTTAAGAGACATAACGCACTGGTGTGGCGCAAAGAGACTTTACCTTATTGCATCAATAATTTAATTGTAGAGAATATAAAATTTTCTTTTATTTCTACAGTTTGCTGTGAATTATTCATCACGCTACTAGTCCACAACGGCACCATACCAACACTACAAAAATAACATAGTTTTCGTAATTGCAATGGTGGAATAAAGAAAAAATTTAAATAATAATTTATAAGTATTGTTATACATAAACATGGGCGAGGCTCATTTTTATTCATTTATCTATACTGCTATATTATAAACGAAGTCGATATAAAGTTATCAAAGCTTCAAAAAATATTTAAAAGTCTATGAAGTCTTTTCAAAAGATTATACTATGTGGTCGAATATAAAAACCACTGTTCAGGAAAAGGAATCGAACCTACAGACACAACAGTGAATCGGATAACCACCACCTTTGCCAGTGGCCACTCCTTAAACCCAGAACGTCTTTTCAGACAAAGCTGTAATGATTGCCATTTTGACATGGTTACTCAATTGCCGATTTTACATTCGGTCTAATTTCCTCTTTGTGATAAGTCATATTTTATAAAGTGGCATTTTATTTTCTTATATTTTATTAGTATTCTTCGATTTCATTGTGGATATCGCATTACTTGAATACAGCCATGAACTGAAACCCAAGGGTGGCCGCATTTAGCATACGGTGCAGAAGTCCGATGCCATAACCACTCGGCCATCCTGAACGTAACTTTCTTGTTTTAAATTGTCTTCTTACACTCCCTCTGTGATTAGTAATATAGTATAAATATTTTGTAGCAACATTTTTAGTTGGTAGTAATGGGAGGTCGCCTGTCCCCAAAGTTACAATTGCAGTTTTTACATTTGCCCTGTTTACAGGAAACGGAATTTTGTGGAAGGAATGAGTTGTCTTGCCCCATCTCTGTAAACGAACTTTTAAGGGTGCATAGTTCTCACGCCTGCAAGGTTCATTAGACCCATAAATAATTGGGGAGCGTCGGAGGATTTTCCCGCGCTTAAAAATGTCATTGACCGTGTGCGGTAACCTTGAGCTGTCTCCGGACCAATCAAAAGAAATTAAGCGGACGAGGTAAGGAATCCGCTTTAGAATATTCGAGAAAACAGGACGCCAAATTAAAACGGAATGCACCCCGATTTTCGACACTCACTCATACTTGGGACTCAGAGCAACAAATTTAATTTAGATCCAGGCCTTGAACTGGACTCCGCGGGACTTCAAGCGGTAACCATGCCACACTCCTTTCTACCTTCCCTCTTTCAAAGCTAAGTAGAAATTTGTTATGCTTCAATTTGTACATTAACTCAAATTTAATCATGTTGTTACAATAAATTAAGTGTTAATTTAAAGAACGGCCTTTTAATTTAGTGTACTGTTTTTATATTGTCTTTAGAGGATTTAGTGTTTAATTTTTAACTTAAGCAATCCATTTGATACAAACTTAGTTTTGAATGCAGATTTACATTAAAAAGATGTTTAGGCAAAATATCTTATTAATTCAAAGTTTGGATACCACGCAGTTTATCAAAATGAATTTTCCGTTCTCTAATTTTAAAAATAGTATATTGTAGTACTATACAGTAGTTTGATATATATACATCATTGTAATATACAGTTTCATCTGCAATGCTTGTTCGTATTCAGAACCGTTATATTCCTAATCACTTTGAAGTACACTCACGAAAGTTGAAAATACCGACCCAAGAAGCTAATACTTAACTAAAACTTAGAGAGTTTGTGGAAAAAAACGCACATATTGGTCAGTAAGCAGTTTCTTAATTTTTTGAGTCTCCGAGTTGCTAAATTGGGTGATGAGCCGCTGCGAGAGAGTGTGATATCGGTCACTGTTCGGAGGCCTTAAAACAATGTCCGACACGTAGGAGAGTGTTTCAGCATCCAGGTTCGAAACCAAAGCAAAATACTTAGTATCATCACTGGAGATACCACTGAATGTGAAGGCATGGTCGCATTGCGCAATCCATAGACGAACGTTCGATTTCCAAAACGGCGGTAGCCGCAACACAATACGAGCGACTTCAACGGTTTCACTAGTCTTATTGATGAATAAACAGGAAGCGAAACGAATCTCCGAGCAGATGCTTCAAGTGGCCTTGAGGAGAAGGAGAAAAAAAATCTTTCGCTACGTACTGATCATCCGTAGTAGAAGAATTTGTATTGCATTCGCCAGTAGAACAGAATAGCTTACGTGTTTTAAAGTCCAAAAGGGGTCACCACTGCCGCGTTGCGCGGTTAGACATTCTTCATTACAACAGGGTGGAATGAAATAACAATAAATTTTTATTAACTTTAAAGATAAAAGATTAAATGAGCAATTAAGAGGTAAGCTTCCAAAAACTACAACTCATGGTAAACCAGGCACGCTACAAGAATAACAGATCAATTCAGCTCAGTTTTGGAGTCGTTTTGTTGAGCTGTAAGGTCGCTGCAGTATTATTTTCCATCCTAATTATTTTTTTTAAAATAGAGTTTGAAATACTAATGATAATAATAAATTTGTTAAATATATATAAGATGACTTCAAAAAATAAAACTTTATGATACAATTCAATACATATAAGCCAAAGAAGTTAACTTCTAATGCGTGTTCACACTGTGATACACGCTTTCTATTTTTTAAATACTTACAAGGGGAGAGCACGACTACGGAAATTCATTTGGAGACGAGATTTTGCGTAACAGTAGTACTGATATAGGTATTCAAACCCCAATGCAATTCCGTCGAATGGCCAGTCTATTCCTATAAAACAACGTTAGAAATTCACACTAAAGCTTATATACATATTATTTTCTCCCATGTACAACGTCGCCGTGGCGTGGTCGGCAGCGTATAGGGTTACCATGCAGTGGACCGCGGTTCTATTCCCGTAAGTGCCAATTTCGTTATTATTTTTTGTCCAATTTATTTTATTATTTATTTTCAGAATTAAATAATTTTTTTTTTTTAAAAGATGCATTGGTTTTTAAATGATATTATAAATAATTATAGTAACTATTTCACTTTTTAAAACACAAAAACAACTAATATATGGTATAACTGCAATCATTATAATCTAATTAATTGTATTTTTAAAATTATTCCGTATACCTAAATGGCCATAAAATTTTACTTCCGCTTTTAACAAAACGGTTTTTTCAAGAGAAAAGCAGCTGTTTTTAAAGAGCAGGGGTTATACTTTTAAGAACAAAAAATTCTTTTAGAAACAAGGAATGCTCCAATAAAAGGAGAAATTAGTAAAGGGTGTTTTTTTAGAGGTATAGAAATTTAAATTGCAATAAAACAACGATGTATTATTCGATTGACATGAATTTTTTTTATTCGAAAGATAATCTTGTGGCATTACATTTTAAATATCATTTCTGCCATATGACTGCCACGGCTGGTTCGGATGTAGTCTAATCTGGACATTCAATTTTCGATGCCTTTTCCTAACATTTGTTGCCGTATATCGGCAGTAACACGGCGAATGTTGTCTTCCAAATGGTCAAGCGTTTGTGGCTTATCCACATAGACCAATGACTTTACATAGCTCCACAGAAAATAGTCTAGCGGTGTTAAATCACAAGATCTTGGAGGCCAATTCACAGGTCCCAAACGTGAAATTAGGCGGTCACCAAACATGTCTTTCAAAAAATCGATTGTGGCACGAGCTGTGTGACATATTGCTCCATCCTTTTGGAACCACAGCTCCAAGACATCATGATTGTTCATTTCAGGAATGAAAAAGTTAGTAATCATGGTTCTCTACCGATCACCATTGACTGTAACATTATGGCCTTCCTTGTTTTTGAAGAAGTACGGACCAATGATTCCACCAGCCCATAAAGCGCACCAAACAGTCAGTTATTCTGGATGTAACGGTTTTTCGACATACACTTGTGGATTAGCTTCACTCCCAATGCGGCAGTTTTGTTTGTTGACGTAGCCATTCTACCAGAAGTGCGCTTCATCTCTAAACTAAATTCGCTTATGAAAATCGGGAACAACGGCAATCTCGTTTTGGGCCCATTCGACGAATCTAGGCCTTGCTTGATGATCGTTTTGATGAATTGCCAAACCAAACTGAGAATAAATCACTTGACATATGTTAAATTGGTCGCCATCTTGAAAAGTAATGCCAACTTAAACTTCTATACCTGAAAAAAAAACACTCTTTATAATGGAGAGATTTTGATTTACAATACAACTTTGTTAGTTTATTACTGGATTTTAAAGAGAGTTTGTAGTTTTTCAATAGATATTATTTTACATAGATCACATATAAAATAAATAGTTTAAATATTTTAAAATGCAGATGTCGGTGAATAAAGATATTCTTTTTCATGATAATTATCACTCAGGTTCTTTTATATAATAAAAAAAATATTAAGACACAGTTAACTTTTTACTTATATTTATTTAACTTTATTTATAATAAATTAATTTATTCTTAGTTTTAATTACATTTATTGAATTTTATTATTTATTATTAAATTTATTTTCGTTTTTTACTTATAAATATTATCATAACAATTAGTTGTTTTGTGTTTTAAAAAATTAAAGTAGTTACTCTAATCTTATAATTATATAGAAAATCATTTAAAAAATCAATGAATCTTTTTTTAAAAAAATATCTAATTCTGAAAATATATAATAAAATAAATAGAAGAGAAAAAATAAAAACAAAGATGGTGCTCGGGGGAATAGAACCCCGGTCAATTGGATAGTAATCAGATACGCTGACGATCACGCCACGGCGACTTTGCACGAGGGAGAAAATATCTTGTATATAAGCTTATTATGAATTTCGAACGCTAATTTCTTGGAATTAACTGAACAGTTGACGGAATTTCATTGTGGTTTGAATACCCTATAGCAGTACTAATGTTACACAAAGTCTCGTCCCCAAATGAATTTCCTTAGTCGTGCCCCCTCCTTGTCAGTAAAAAATATATTCTCTCGTTCAACCATATCTTATTTTATTCCTTTTTATACACTGCTGGCCACCGTGAATGCAACACCATGAAGGAAGCATGGAAATAACATGAGATTTACAACATGCATTAGTGGAGGTAAGATATGCAAATAATTAGAATTTCAGCGCAGACACATATCACGAGCACCTTTGACGCCAACTCAAAGCGCTATTTAAGGCTTGGAGATTTCGACGATTTCAAGTTCGGCAATTCTGTTTTTCTTATGGTTTTTTCAAAAAACGATCAGTTATGTCTCGTAGAAAACAGCGATCAGCTTTTGATCAAGTATACGAGTTCGACAGAGGACGGAAAGTGGCCTACCGAGATTGTAGATTATCTTTCAGGGAAATCGGTAGTCGCATTGGACGAAACCAAACAACTGTAATGCGGATATGTGACCGTTGGATGCAGGAGGCTACAACGGACCGACGTGGTCTATCACATCCACCTCAGTGCACCACTTTACGTGAGGAGAGGCAAATTGTGAGCATGGTAGTGACGGATCACTCAGTCGCATCACAAACCGTATGACAGCACATTGAGACTGTAACGCATCATTCAGTATCTGCGCGTACCTTTTGACGCCGTTTACAGCAGAGTGGTCTGTCCGTAAGACCCCCATTGCTTGGTATACCCTTGACGCAGAACCTCAGACGTCTCCACGCTGAAAGAGGATGTCGGTGTCAGAATGGAATAAAGTTGTCTTTACTGACGAGTCACGCAACTTTCTGCAACACCACGATGGTCGGTTTCGAGTGTGGAGACACCGTGGAGAGAGGATGCTGAACAGCTGCGTTACGCACCGCAAAACTGGTTCTGCGCCGGGTGTTATGGTATGGGGCGGTATTGAATATCACTCTCACACTCCTCTAGTACGCAAATCAACGTCTTCAGAAATCCACATCCCATCTTTTCAGTCCTTTCAATGTGTAATCAATATAAATCACAAATAAAAA